>PVIJ01015513.1:0-36232 GCA_004024925.1 Scalopus aquaticus
CCGACAGTTTGTTCCACTTTGCCATGCTGGGAAGAAGCGGGTACAGCAATGCCCGCGAAGATCGCTCAGGAAGCAAATTTGGCATCAAACAGCACACAGCTGGAGGGCGCCGATGCCGGCCTCTGCGCTGGCTGTGTGGGAAGGCGGCTGGAGTGGGCTTTGCAAACTGGGAAAATGATCCGGTCGCTTTCTGGGCCCCTCCTCGCGGGCTCGTCTGTGGAATTGTTTCCTGGCCCCTGCGGGGAGCCAATTACCTGTGCAATGGTGCTGGGGGGCGGACCGGCCCTGGAGTCGCTGTATAGACCACGGAGCCTGCCCTCCAGGTGGGCCTGGGAGCGCAGCTGGGCTACCTGGGCGCTTGGGGAGCCGCACCGTGTCATGCCTGCCTGGACCCGCTGCCTCAGAACCTGCGTCTTCAGCCAGGTCCCCAGGTGAATCGTGTGTGCAAAACGCCTCCAGAAGCTTTGTGTGTGCACACGCGCCAATACACACAATGTTGACTCAGTGGTTCTGGTTCAGAGATCAGGAATCTGCACTTCAGGTTTTTTTTGGTGTTTTTTTTTTTAAAGATTTATTTATTTATGCACACAAGAACTGGGGTGCAGGCCAGAGGTGCGGGGGTGAGAGGATTCACCAGAGACAGAGCGGGGAGCAGAACAGGCAGATCCACTGAAATCCACTGCTGAGGGGAGCAGCGGGGAGACAGGAGAGGTCTGCCGCACCCTGTGGGAAGCTCCCTGGCCGGGGGTTGAACTCATGTCACAGTGGCTGCGGACAGTGCTGAGACTTCACCCCAGCCCCCCAGGGAGGCCCTGGAATCTGTCTTCTCCGGGGTCTGTCACTGTCGGTCTTTCCGGGGGGCATTTCTGCAGGGGAAGTTTGCAGGCCAGGGAGCCGGCTGCCCACAGCCCCAGTGCGCCCCAGTTCATCGATGTGCTTTACCGTCCGGCTGGAGGGGAGCGCCAGCACATGCCCACACAGCCCTGCCTCAGAGGGCCGCCAGTACGCCGCTTTGCTCTCAGGGATCTCAAGAGACTCCTGTTTCTGCTGCCTGGAGGAACCCAAAGAGGGTTTCCGCTCCTGCCACCGAAGCCAAAGATCAAGAGCAGCGTGAGTTTAGTCTCGCGGCCTGCGCAGCCACTGCGCCGGCTGGGGGCCCCCAGAGCAAGGTGGCCCCGCGGGCGCTTCCCTGGGGCTACTTTGCTCAGGCGGGTGTGTCGTTCCGTCTCAGCCTGCCCGGTTGTGCGTGCTGTTGGTGTGATTTGGTGGGCTCCTGTGTGGGTCCGGGAACTCCCAGCACGCGTCCATGTAAACCAGTGGCAGCGGCTCCGCGGCTCCGCAGCATCTGGGCTCGAGGCCTTGCTCGGAAGCCGCGCTGCCCACAGCCCGCAGCCCTCAGCCCGCTCGCTCGGGCCTGCCCGTAAATTCCCTGGGTTCCCGGAGAGAATGCACCGGAGTGACCGACGCGCTGGAGGAGAGCATGGGGCGCTGCTGAATGCGGGGACGCACCTCGGTGGCGTCGGGAGCTCCCTCCAGGCACAGAGGAAGCTGGCTAATTGTGAGGAAGGGCGCAGCAGGCTCAGGTTTTGTTAAGAGAAATGTTTGACTTACTCCTGGAAAAGAATTCATGTTTTACTTGATCTTTGAAAACACATCCCCCGCTGAGCAGCGTAGAATGCAGAATGCATGTGAAAAAGCCAAAGTGCAGCTTAGATTTGTGAAGTGTCAGAGGTGGCAGGGCCCCCTTTTGGAAGTGCCAAGGCCTCTGGGCTCCAGAGAGAAGGGCTATCGCTAAAGATATCTAAGACTCCAGAGCGAGAGCTAGAGATTAGACCCTAACCTCTGGGCTTCTAGACGCAGGAGACTTAACTTCCTCCCTCCCCTCCTCCCTCAAGAACAGTTAATCTGCCCCTACATTCTGCCTCTTGGCTTTCCAGATTCACCCCTCGGCCTGGCTTTATGCTGAGTCCAGCCCAGCTCAACACCACCCCCGTACGCTCCAGCCACATGGACTGCCCTTCATGTCCTCAAGCCTACCCCTGGGCCTTTGCATAAGCTGCTGCCTTTTCCTCCTTGTCTGCTGGCTGCACTTTCATTGCTGGTTCCTGCTTGCCCTTCAGCTTAAATGTCCCTTGGCCTGGAAGACAGCACCACAGCATCTTTGCCTGTCTTCCCTCTCGTTTCTGTCAGTGCCTGCCATTGTCATTGTTTTTATTCTAGCTTATTATACACGGTTTCCTGTGCCATGCGGAACATGTTGGTAAATTACAAAACCGAGTGACCATATGATTTACTGTTCAGACCCAGATGCTTTAGAAGTGAAAGGGAGGCTGTTAATAACGATGCTAAAGCAGCAGGCTTGGGCCAGAATGGGGAGGTGGTGTTAGCCCACGTGCGGTTTTCCTAGGCCGGGAGAGCCTGACCGGCAGCCACAGCCTTTAATATTTTATCAGGAGAAAGCAGCTTCTAAGCTTGACAGCTGCCCAGAAGTGATTTGGCTGTTTCAGTGTTGATGGGCTTGAGGGAAGATCTGACCCTTTCAAAATAGGTGCAGGGCCCCCCTGGTGGCACAACGGGTCGAGCGCTGCGCTGTGGAGCTGTTGGCAGCTGAGACGCAAGTTCGATGCGCAGCCGGGAGATTCCCACAGGGCACAGCAGACCTCTCCTGTCTCGCCCGCTGCTCCCCTCAGCAGTGTGTTTCATCGATCTGCCTATTCTGTTCCCCGCTCTGTCTCTGGTGACCCCTCTCATCGCCCTATACCTCTGGCCTGCACCCCAGCTTGTGTGCATGAATAATCTTTAAATAAAAACAGGTGCCCGTCCACCAGCCCCTTCCCCAGGAAGATGTCACCCCCATCTTCTTTCCAGCTGTTCCCACTTCTCCTTAACAGCACCCCTGCTGACTCAAAGCTTCCCGATTCCTCCTGCTCTTGTCCAAGCCATCACCCCCAAGACTGTTATTTTAGGTGAAACTTTAAAAAATTTTCAAAGTTCTTTGCCTAGGTTATCTGAGGTACCAGTGAGGCCAGCGTTATGGTGCTGGTTACGAAATTGTGTCGATTTTGAGGGGTCAGCTCTTGATTTTTGTGTTTCCTGTAAGTCCTGCTGTTTTGTGTCAGATTGTACCACTGTTTTTCAAGTACTTTTGCCCAAAGCGCGTAGTAGAAAAGGTATTTTGTATGATGACTCATCATCAGTGTATGGTGTAAGCCCAGTGTCATATGAACCTACGTGGGCTTCTGTGGGCGTGTCTATGAACCAAAGTGTCTGTGGTTCACCCCAAAATTACCCTCACGCTCTAGGCAGGATCTCAAGGAATGGGAAATAGTCTTGAAGGTGCACTTTTATTACATGCGTTGAGCTTGAAATTACAGAAGTTCTAGACAGCAATTCCTATAGGATTTGTGTCTGGCCGATCTGGGAGACAGTCCTTGGGAACTGAGGAATTGCAGTAGGAGAGAACAGAGACAGAACTAAGGTTATTCCAAAATCAAAAGTAAAATTTATACAAAGGGAAAAGGACAGTGCTTTAAATTTCTGGATGTATCTCTTTAATTTACATGTCTACAGCGGCAGTGTTAACATGTAGTGTTATAGAGGACACGCTGGAGAGCAAATTAAAGCTTAGGCAAAGGAATGCAGTTGTATTATTAGCAATTAGTAACACCGCCAGAATATTCCTGACTAATGAATACATGGCACAACTTCTACTGCCGAAGTAGAACCCCATAGTGGAGTTTAACAATTATTCCATTTAGATAGGATTGTCTTCAGCATCATTATTTGTGGAGTCACTATTTTAGAACAAGGCTCGTATAGTTATTTACTCAACTGAGCTGTGTGTGTGGCTTGAAATGGTGTGACCTGGTTGGTGATTCCCAGCCACCTTGGCAACAGGAGGTCACCACTCATCCTGCCGCCTGGATGCCCAGTCCTCTCCATCGCTGCTGTATCAGTTCTCCCAGTGACAATTCTGGATCTTCTCAATTATACATAAAGGCAGGCGCGTTTCTGTTGCGTGGCTCGCGCCTGTGTGTTTTCCACTACTCATTAATATTTTACCATATCTGTGCACGGTGTTCTGTTCTCTTTTGCTGAAAAAGGCACAGTGAGGATGTCTGGGGCCTCTTTAGTTGTTTTTTCATTTTAATCTCTGATAAAGGGAATAGTGATTTTCTATAGGAACATTATGGCGGCAGGTACTGCAGTGGGAATCTTGTAATCCGACGCGGTCTCCCTTCTGTCTTGCTTCTACCCGAGTAGCTCGTGACCTTTGGCATATGACTTATCTCCAGCTCTTTCTGTTGATGATATCCTTTTGTGCAGAAGCTTGTCCATTGAATGTAGTCATTATTAATTATGTTTTATGGGAATATTAACATCACCTCATGATTTTCTCAAAGGACTCTTTGAGAGTCCTGCACACAAACACTCATACCGAGTAGGACATAATATTATTATTTGACTGCTAAAATTCTGAAGCGTTTATTTTTCTTGCAGCAGCCAAGAACAGTCAGTAGCTAAAGGCGTAGCTCACGTGGCAGGAAACCCCTGCCTCTCCTTCACTCCCACATCTATTCCTGCGTTCCTCATCATCTGTGACACCTGACGAACTCACATGTGCGGAGATGACAGACCTAAGGAGCGCTGAGAAAGTTCTGTACTGCAGGACGCTGGAGGAAGGATGAGTCCTAGTGGGTGATCGAGACAAAATGAATGAAGAAGCAGACTGCATCTTGGGGGATGCGTCCACACGGTGCCAGCTACCTGGGAGTTCTGGACGAGAGAAGCCAAATGTCAGGGGTCCACTTGGCCCTGTTCCCTCTGAAGCCTGTTGGGAAGCATCTCCCCTTCCCTCCTCTGGTTCCGGTGTTTGCCCACCTTCCCGGGCCCCTGGTCTGCGGCTGCAGCACTCAGTCACTGCTTCCGTGTCACGTGGCCGTCCGCCTTGCGTCTCTGCCTTTCTGACAAATGCACAGACTGGACTCAAGTCCGCCCGCTCCAGAGAGCCTCATCTTGGCTTCCTCTGCCAAGACTGTTTCCCCGGGAGGCCGTGTGGACTTCAGCACATGCTCAGGGCAGGGGAAGGACAGAATTCACCCTGTAACTGCATTCTTAGCATGGCCGTTCCTTAGTAGAGAGGCTAAATTAATCCAGGCAGAAAGACTTCTCCAGACCCACAGCAAGTATAGGAGCAATCTCAAATGATCAAGTGACTTGCGAACTGCTTAGTTGAGAGTCAAAGCAAAGCCTGTGCTCTTTCAACAAGCAGAATAGACTCAACAGCCAAATACAAAAAATTTACAACATGAGACACCTAGTCAGCTGTTACTTGCATGGAAAGAGGCAGCAGAGTGCAGTCCATGAATAAGAATGTGAAGGCCATCACAGACCCTTACCAGACCTCCTAAGATTGGTGACAAAATCCCGTGAATACCGCCCCCCCAGATGTAAAGGGAAACACAGGCACAGTGAGGAGTAAAAGATAAAATAGAACATCAAAGAAAATTTTACACATGACAGTACATTCCTATAATAAAGAATACTCTGGATGAAAGTAAGTGTACATTAGACACTGCAGATGAAATCATTGGTAAGATTGAAGACATTGCAATATTTACTGACAGACTGAAGTACAAATTGTTTTAAAAGGTGGAAAGAATAATATCAAGTCATCTAACATGAATCTGAAGTCATGGAAACAGGAATTGAGGAAGAACAGAAAATTTTTTTTTTGAAGAATAATAGCCAAGATCTTCCAAATTAGGTGAAAACCATAAACTCCTAAGTTCAAGAAATTCAATGCGCCTTAAATAGAGGACAAAGAAAAGTATAAAACAATCAGAATGCTGAAAGCCAGTGATAGGCAGAATATTTTAAAAAAAAGACATTATGTACAGAGGAATAAATCTGAGACTTATTACGGGCTACTAATCTGAATGCAGGCAGCCTAGAAGAAATCTTTAAAGTGCTGAATAATAATTTAAAAGTCACACAGGAGTGTCAGCTTAGAATTGTCTTCCCAAAAATGCAGTCATTTTTAGATGAAAGCTGGGTGTATTTATTGTCATAAAACCTGCACTATGAAAATACTAAAGAAGATTATTTAAGCACCAGGAAAAGACACAAGAAGAAAATTTGGATCCACACAAAAAAGTGAAAACCCCCCAAATGGTAAATGTGGGTGACTACAAAACACATTTCCCTTCATTTTTATTCTGCTTACCTAATCGGCACTTAAAGAAAAAAAATGTAATGTATAGTGGTGTTTATAGCATTAAAACAAATGACTTGAATTAAAATACAGGGTAACAGTACCACAAAAATGGGAAGGAGGAAGTGGAGGAAAGGGGCCACCAGCCTTTCACAAGAGAAGTGAAGATACATCATAAATAGGAATATGGAGTGCACTATAAACCCTAAAATATGTATACTGTAAACTCTAAAAGCCACAGAAAACCCCCAGAGAAATATAACTAGTAAGTCAATCATGGAGATAAAATAGAATCATAAATATAAAAGTTATATTTAAAACAAAACACACATAGAAGAAATTCAAATATTTGGAGGAACAAGAAACAAAGGATATGATAGATTTAAACCCAGCTGTGTCAACAATTAAACATGAACTGTGTGAACATCCTAATTAAGTTGTAGACTCCAAGTGGGTTAAAACAGGACGCTTCTATATTCTGTCCATGAAAAAGACTGATGTATTAGAATAAAAAGATAGGAAATACATTCTGTGCAAACATTTATCAAAGAAAAACTGAAGTAGCTATATAAGCTATATAAATCTTCACTAGACTTCACTAAGTGAAGTAGAATTTAGACTTAGAACTAATGCCATGAATAATAATGAATAAAGTAAAAGCATCCATTCCTTAAAAAAAGACATAAATCCAGAAAAGCACAAACATAAGAGCAGATCTTCAAAACACTTGCAGCAGAATTAATAAGATTTAAAAGGAAAAATAGACAAATTCATAACACTGGTCAACAGTGAGATCATAACTGACTTAAAAAGGCCCTAGTCTGTAGTATCTTGGTGTGCTGAACATGAATATAACCCTGAACAATTTTTATTAGCTCTCGTTTTGAAGATATTTCATATAATTCATTTTATGTTTCACCATGTGAACTGATCCAGTAGGACTGCAACAGCATCTTAAATCAGCCTAGAATAATGTCATATTGCATCGCATTGCATAATACCATCATGCACACATCATCCAGAGTTGATAGATTGCATCATTTTCTGATGCAATGCAATGCTACTGCCAGGCACTTGCTGAGGTAAGCTGACGTCAGCAATGCAGTATATAAAGCCCTGTCAGAAAGGTTGAGCATTGAAAATATTTCAGACTTTGTGTGAAACAGTCTAAGCTACTGTCCCATAGAACTGTTATTATTTGATCCATTTAGGCACAATACAGAACAGTCATGCCTCAAAAGTGCTTTAATAGCTTGGACAATTTCTGCTCTATTTGTGGGGAAGTGACGTTTGCCAACCAGAAGGAAAGTATCACATCTCAAGTGAAGAAGGCTTCTCATCTTTACTTGGATGCAAGGTTGGTGACCAAGACGAGCCTTGGGCCCCACATATATGCTGTGCTCCATGGACAACACAGCTTTCACAGTGGTTCAGTGGCAAAAGACCATCCATGCCGTTTGCAGTCCCCATGGTGTGGAGAGAGCCAAGCAGCCACATAAAAGACTATTACTTCTGCTTGGTTCCTCCTCTTTTCAGCAGAAAAATGAAGCAAAAGAAGTCGAGAATAGTCTACCCAAACATTCTGCCTGCATTGAGATGACCGGTTCAACAACTTGCTGCAGGGTGATGCAAAACAAGCATGGAATGCTTTTCGCCTAGTGTCTACAAACTTTCTTGGGAATGTTAGGGCAGAAAACTATAAGGAACTAGTAGAAAACATGCTGATGCAGTATCAGAAACTTGGCTGCAATATGTCTCTAAAGATCCACTTCCTTCATTCCCATATGGGTTTCTTCCCCGAAAACTGTGGGATGGTTAGTGATGAACATGGCGAACGTTTTCATCAAGCTATCGCATCCATGGAACAAAGATACCAGGGAAAATGGTCCACTAAAATGCTGGCTGACTACTGCTGGACACTCCCCAGAGATGCTCCTGAACAGCTGAACAAGAGACAAACGAAGAAATCTGAGAAGTCGTCTGTGACTTGATTTTTTACAGGTATTAACTGCAGGCCTTTTAATTGGCATGCATTTCGTGATGTAAACCTCCATTTATTGCAGATTACAAAAAAAAATGAGCCAAAATTAGAATTTGACTGTCATATTTGTGTTGAGCACATACAAATTGATAGGAAATGACTAATTTTATTTCAGTAACATGACTTTGGTAAAAATTTGTTGGCCAGTGTAAATATAATTGGAAATAAGACTGTTCTTTCAGAAGTTGATGGAACAAGTAGACAAAAAGATTAGGCAAACCTCAATCATCAACAGCATAGAGGAAAACGCTCTACAACATGGCATGAGGGATGTCTTCAGAAACTCAGCTCCAGCTGCAAGGGGAACAAAGTAAAAATAACCAACGGGTCCTTATCACACTAAAAAGCTAAGGTGCAGTGAAAGAAATAATCACTGAAATGAAATACACCCAACTATATGGGAGAAAATATTTGCACACACGTATCTGTGCCTTCAACAAAGGGTTAATATCCCAGATCTACAAGGAGCACATATAACTCAACACAATTGACAAAAAGGGCAGAAGAGCTAAATGACACTTGTCCAAAGAAGATGACAGATGCCAACAAGACACATGAAAAAAAAAATGCTCATCCTGAATCATCATCAAGGAAATGCGAATGGAAACCACAGTGAGAGACCACCTCTCCCCGTGGGCACCGCCCAGATAAAAAAGACGCAGCAACAAGTGCTGGCGAGGGTGTGGAGAAGAAGGACAAGGACATTGTCCACCGCAGGTGGGAATGGCGGCCGTCCAGGTCCATGGAACACACGGTGGAGTCTTCTCAAAATATTAAAAAATGACGTGCCATAGGACGCAGTGATTTCGCTCTTGCTTGTCTAGCCAGAGAATGCAAACACGTTTGCGAGGGGGCCGATGCACTCCTGTGTTCATTGCAGGATTATTGACAGTCACTGGGCCCAAAGACAGCTGAGCGCATTCATAAGATGTGCTGTGCACATCCGCAGTGGAATACGACTCGGCTGGTAGGAAAATGGATGAAATCTGGTCATTTTCAACAGCACTATGGAACTGGAGAGGATTATGCTAAGAGAAGTAAATCAGAAAGAGAAAGACAAACACTGAAGGATTTCATTCATGTGGAATAAAAAGACACAAAACAAAGGATCAGACAAAACCAAGCCCCCCAAATCCTAGAAATCTGACTGCAGAATGGAGGCCACTGGGGAGAGAGAGAGGAGTAGGCAGCAAGGGGGAGGGGCCCAGTGGACTAGAGCAGAGGCCTGTGGGTGCTTGGTGGGGACACCGATCCACAGAGGCGTGACCCCAGATCAATGCCCACACCACAGACTGACATTACCTCAAAAAATACACAATGAAAAGGAGGAATAGAGACGCTCGAATAACACTAACAGCCGCTGGGCCCAGCTCACATCTGCAGACATCTCCACTCCAGTACAGAATACGTGCTTGACAGTCAGCTTTACTGGAGTCTGTTTTGTGTGATATTAGTGGAGCCACACCTGCTTTCTCTGCTTACTGTTCAAAGGGCTTATTTTCTCCATCCTTTGACTTCCATCATCTAGATTTGTTTAACATCACGTAGCAGCAGTTGAGAAAACACATGTTACCTCTCCAGATGTTTTTTTCTGCAACTCTCATTTGTCCCTCCTTTGGGGGGAGAATCCAACACACATATTTAATAATGTCGTAAATGTCACTGATTCGTTGTGAAATTTTCATTCTGTTCTAAGTCATTCCTTAGTCTCCGTGTACTTGACGTTCACTATTCCATTGTCTTAATCTGCAATCTGCTTATAAATTCTTTTGTAAAGTTTAGATGATGCATTTTGCCATTCTAGACTTTCCATTTCCTTCATTTAATAGTTTGCTGAAATACAGTTCCTGTGTGTCCATGGTTCTTTTTAATCCCTGAGCATACTTCTAATAGCTGTTTCAAAGTTCCTTCCTGCGAATTCTGAAGTCTGTTCTGGTAGGCTCTGTTTATATTTCTTCTGGAAGAAATCGAACTGTGCACCCCAACTGGGAGGGCTGGTAGCACCTGAAATCTCTCCTGTCAATTCAGGCTTCCGTCTTGCAGCCCTCTCGGAGCACACCAGAGTCTCTCCCACGCAGGGACAGGTCAAGGGTCAAGTAAGAATTTAAGGGCAGCTTATGCTTGGGTTTTGGGCCCCCTTCGCCTGTTACTCTTGCCTCCCAAGCTTTCTTGCAGTCAGTTTTCACCCACTTGGACAGCACCGAGTCCACCTTCTGATGCCCCAAGCACAGCGAGACAGACTTGTGTTTAGGATTCAGCGGCTCTTTGCTGTGAGCACTGGGGGTTCTCCCAGGGAAGAGCCGGGTAAGGTGGGCCTCCTCCGACTACTGCCTCTTTCATTTCCTCTCAGTCACTTCCCAGAGTTCGAGCTTACATTTTGCCCAGATGTCATCACTGTTTTCTGCAGCCCGGTTGACATGGCTATGCCACATCAGCCAGCCCAGTGCGGGGGACCGGGTCAGTTTGACCCACAGTTATGTTCCCGGGGAGTCCCCGCATCAGGCTGTGAGCCTGGGACTTGAGGCTGAAAGACACATTTCAAGAAATGTGCTCCTTTTTTCCCCCCTTTTGACTAAGCGCTTAGCTATCCTCTTATATTTTGAATACTATAAAGAGCATTTCACAACTTAATCACATGAAGGATCAGAAGAAAACTGACCCCTTGATGAATAAAAGTAATCTTGGAGATTGTTTTCCAAATAATGTGTCGGGATTGCTGGTTCTGTCGGCGCTCTGCAGCTGTGACGGGAGAAAGGGCTTCTGTAATCAGAGAGATTCGGGCCTTTCCACATTGCCTCACCGTAAGTTTTATGTCATTCGCTCACACGCAAGATCCAGCCCCAAGAGGTGATTAAAAAGTACAGGACTCACCATGTTTTCTTGACCACACAGGGCTTTTCCTAAAGAAATGCCAATCTACCCCCTCCTGGAACCGCCTTTCTTTTTCTTTTTTAAAAATTTTAAAAAAGATTTATTTATTTATGCATATAATCTGGGGTGTAGGCCAGAAATGTGGGGGGGTGAGAGGGTTCACTGGAGACAGAGTGGGGAGCAGAACAGGCGGATCCACTGAAATCCCCTGCTGAGGGGTGCAGTGGGGAGACAGGAGAGGTCTGTTGCGCCCTGTGGGAAGCTCCCTGGCCGGGGATCGAACTCATGCTGCAGTGGGTGCCGGACAGCTTCATAGTGCTGAGACTTAACCCCTGAGCCACCAGGGAGGCCCTGGAATCGCCTTTCACAGGGACAGTTCTGATGTGCCCATGCCGGGAAGAAGAAGGGGTGACGGCTTCTTGATGGTGAGGGGCACGTGCTGGGCTGTCTTCACGGCTGTGAGCAAAAGCCGCTCTCTGCTTCCATGTCTGGTCTGTTTATGTCTTCTCACACCCTCATTCATTCATTCATGCATTCGTTCATCTGTTCAGTCAAGCCCCTTTCTGTGTGTGTACCTGGACACGTACTCGTTCCTTCATCCCATCAAAAGCCGCCGTGGCTGGCACTCACTCTGTGGGGTTCACTTTCCTCTCGCTGCTGCAGTCCCCCATCAGCTCAGAAGGCGCCTCTTCCCCACCATATTTTCTCCAGGTCATAGAGAAAGAGCCGTCACAGGGCGAGATGACAGCCTTTCAGTGACAGACATGCTCTGGTGGGTTTATGCTCTGTTGGTTGAGAAACTACAAAATGATAGGGGATTGTGAGTTGATTGAAGTATTAGTTTTTTGTTTATTCTCAACACCATGCTCAGATTGTCTTTCGTGTCTTTGTATGACAGTGACACGGGCGTGTATGGGCAAGCCTCCTGCACCGGGAGAGGAAGGGCCCTCTTAAATAGCGCGAGTCTCCAAATCTCTCCAACATACAGAATGAAAAACACTGTTTTCTGCATCCCAAAGGGCTGAGTTCAGGCTCAAACTCAGCTCAAGTAGCTGGTGCCCCCGCAGCGCTCTCGTTCTGCCCGAACCTCGGGGAGCCTCCTTCGCCGTGACCCGTGGCTTTTAAGCCCCGTGTGGCGCTGAGTGTGCCAGGCCTGTCAAGCGTCTCACAACATGCTCCTGCCAGGATTTGGTGTTGGGGCTTGATTTCGCAGCCTCTTGATGGAATGACAGGCAGAAGAGCGCTGCGTCAGGCTGGGGGGCCGCCGCTCGCAGCGACAGTGACGCTGGACCGTGGACTTGCCTAGGCGTCTGGCCGGCCTTGCTCCTGAGCTCTTTCCGTGTGGTGGTGTTTCTGCCGAGATGATGTTGGTGACAGTGCTGTATGTGTTAGGAGTACAGACATGTTCACATCTCTGCACATGTGTGTTATCACACTATGCCCACTGCAAAAGCCCCTCAAGCCTCCACCCTCGTCCGCTGGGCACCCCCCACCTCGGCCCCACTGGTAGCCTCACCTCTGTAGTCAGAATCCGGGGGGTTGTTTTGGTTTGGTTTTATCTGTCCCTTTCCTTTGTTTCTATCTATCCCAGACATGAGGGATTTCAGTGTTGGAAACAGCTGTTAGGAGCAGTTTCTTGTGAAGACCCAGGTCAATAATGAAGTCGGGGTATTCAGAGGGTCACCTTTTTCATCCTGGGGACTAGTAGCAGAATCATTCACGCCATGCTTCTGAGGCTGTGCCAACTGAAAACACAAGAAAAATCCAGCCTTATCCTGGCCTTGGAGAGCTCTAGATCTAGAAGGCACAACAGGCAGGTGAGCAAATCGTGACCTTGTTGGCTAATGGAATCTTGTGCAAGAAGCCAGTCAGCACCGAGGAAGGCACTAGGTCAGAAGGCGTTCAGCCTGTGCTGGCGAGCCTGTCCCCGTTTTGTTTGCTGGCTGGCCATGGCACTGCATGACGGCTTAATTGTAGAATGTTTGTTCCTGAGCACGGTCCGGCCCAACCCTAGTTTATCGTCAGTGTCTTTAGATGTCTGTGGAATGCACTTGAGGATGTTGAGTTGGATGGCTTGACTCCATGCCCACCAGTCAATCCCTCTCCAGTTGTGGGCACGTTTCTTAGCCCCCTGAGCTTTAGCACCATCATCTATGAAATGGGCATCATAGATGAGCTAAATTATGTAAACAATCAAAGCATGTTATTTGCAGTTACTGCTGACATTGTGAAGCACAAAATGATGAATTGACGACCTGTTTGTACACTCAAGCTTAAAGCTTATTTCAATGGACAAGAGCAAAAAAAAAAAGGAGAGATGATTGCCATACGAACTCAACCAGCATTTGAGACTATCTGGGGTATTTTTTCCATGGATGCTAACCGTGGGCTTAATATTTCTACATCACATATCCACCTTGTTCGCTAGCAGAACCGCGATGAGATAGACCGCACGCTTGGCAAAGGAGGAGCTCGTTCTTTCGGTGTCCCGGAAGAGCTGGCCTGGGACTCAAGCTGAAAGGAAAGCTTAGGGGGCTGTCCCCGTCCTGGTTGTGGCTCAGCCCATCCTAAAGGGGGATCAGAAGAGTGTCAGTGATTTTTAGCCACATATTTGCTTATACTGACAACTTAGATTTCATTTGGAGCATACAGAATTGGGAGCCCTACTTCTATCTAGGTCATTTGGGTTTGGATACAAATATTCTCACCCAAAGAGGAGAGGGAGTAGTTCAAGCCCTTTGGAAATATGGGGCTGGGGATACTTGATTCAGTGTGGCTACCAGGGTTCGCTGCAGTAAAATTGGCAGCTTGAATAATGGACTCCATCAAAACGACCAGATGTTTTGCACTTATTTAAGTGTATTCCAGTTAACCAATCTGTGTGAACAACTGATTAAATCTCTTGCTAAAGAATTCCTACTAAAGAAGCAAATAACAGCGAAAGTTCCAGCAAGTTTGTTTTGCTTTCTACTTCCCGAAATCATGTGGTTTCCTAAGGGAAACCACAGATGAACCTCCTTATAGGAAGTCTCTAAATTATGTACACAATTAGCCGAGAATAATTTTAACATTTTGATTCAAAACTGAAGTCTCAAATGAATGGACTGTAAACTTGCGTGATGAGTTTGTGTGCACTTTACTGCCTTATGCACTTCAGATATGTAAATAGGGATGCTCTGTCTTAAATTATACAGAATGTTTTACTTTTAGTACATGTTCATGTAAATGCCCCAGTTCACTCAGTGCAATATAATAATTAACTAACCATATTTGAAGCAATTTAGATAAATCCTGCAATTAATTCCCTAGGTGCCAAGGATAGGACTTACGGACCCTGTGTGATACATGACAGCTTCGTAGCACAGTAAGTGAATGACTGGCCCAGTGAGAGCCATCTTGGAAAATTTGGTACTAAATCCAGGTCCCTCAGATCTTAGCCAGTAATTCTTCCAGCTTGTCAGCTAAACAACATACTGATACATTTAGGACCGTAATTAAAGATAGGACTCTTTTCTCCAAAATAGCCTTTAATTTCACAGAGTTCATTCACAGGTAATATATTCCTTATGTAGCTCCATAGTGAACACCAACCTAGGTGAAACATTTGACTACCAGGTTCCCTTAAATACCTTCTTTACCAGCTCTTTCTAACTTAGCAGCTTCAGTCCACCAAGAAGTGGGGTATCTCTGATAGGCAGATGTGTCGGGGATATGCATTCCTGCCTACTTACTGAAACTAAACAAACACACCAATTCTTGCAAAAAAATCATAAATTCAAAAAACAATACATAATCTGGAAGAACATACTTGCCAATCAAATCAACAATAGTGTTAAATACATCTGTGTATATTTCTATGTCTTCAAATTGAGATAAACATAAAAAGAAGTGAAAGTGGAAAAAGATATTAACAAAAATTTAATTGTAAAAGATCCAAAATTTTCTTAAACATGAAAAGATGCTCAACTTCATAATAATTAAGGTACAAATTAGAACCACACTGAGTTCCATTCAGATAGACACTGTTTGTGAAGATATTTAGTGTGTCCTAAAGGTGAGGCTGTGGGAAAAGGCATACTTGCATGTTCTTGGTAGGAACAGAAAGAGTACAGCCCTTTTGGAGAAGAATTTGGCGGCAACTCGCAAAATGATACACGCATTTAACTTTTGACCGGAAATATACTTCAACAAAATACGTTGTTTTTAATTCATTTAGATATTATTTCAATAGAAAAATAATGCTAATACCCAAAATATCATTGCAGATCGTGGAGTACTATGCAACTATTTAAATTAAAACATGAAAAAGATTCCCGTAAGCTGATGAGTGATATACAGGATTTGTTATAAATCTAAAAATGCGTGTTGAAAAGAGATCACTCAGTATAATACTGTGTTATGTATAAAAAGATCCAAAGTTAAAATTTATTTTGTTATATTTGTAAGAAGAAATGCAGGAAGGATAAACCAGACACTAACACAGCTGGCCTCTGACATTGTGTGAGTAGGCGTGGGCGGTGAGGATGCTGTAGGAATTCCCTTATCCATATAGTTATGGTTTTTACTAAGTGCTGCATGTATATGAAAGTAAAATTAAATCAGAATGAGGAAAGCATGCCATGATTGAGGGTGTAAGCTAATAGTCTTCCTGTCAGAATTCTAGAATTACTCCATAAATCTGCATAATCACGTAGACCAAACCTGAAGTCTGGTTTATGGGACTTCTCCTCTTAGAGAATACAGGTAATAAAGCATGATCACTGCTATGTCATGAAAAATAAAAATACAGACACCTTTTATGTGCACAGAAATCTACAGCCTTCTCTTCTGGTGGTGGGGATAGGTATTGATCTTGTTTAACTCCTGTTTTCCTCTGTTGTCCACATTTCTACAGCAGTTGCTTGTTCGTTTCCGAATTAAATAGTGAAATGCAAGTGTATGGGATAAAGAGTCCACTTGGTGGGTTAGCCATACGTACAATTGTAGGCCTTCTGGCGTATGCACATTTATTCCTCCCGAGCCTACCACTGCCTTGACTAGCACTCACTCTCTTTTGCCCAGGGCTGTCCCTTCTCAGGTTCCCTCTTGTGTGTTTCTCACCTGGTGGGTCTCATCTTGTCAGCAGACACGTCCCCATAAGCACTTGCTGGCCGCTCTGTTAGCCCCCCGCGTCTGTTGATCCTACGCATTCCGTATGTCTCATGTGTCGTCACCACCTGACGTTTTGCTCTTGTGTCTATATTACAGTTTTGTCTAATGGGATTGTGCTCCCTCATCATCCTGACCACACCCGGGTTCATTTACCCCGCACCCCCTGTGCGTCACGCCGCAGCATCGATAGTAGATGCACAACAATTATTTGTTGAGGAATTCAGGCCAAACGAATCAATGAGTGAATGAACTTGCTGAGCCAGCGTGGACCTAGAGAAGCAGTGGACTGGTCTCCTGTCCAAGGTCCCTCTGAGGTGATCGGGTTCCTTCGGGGGACACAGTGACAGGATGTTGTCTTCTAACGCCCAACTTCCCTTCCTGGGCTAGCAAGGGTTTCTCTGACATGATTTTTTTCAAGGAGACGCTTATCATCTCAGGCAGACAAATGATTAATACTCCATTTTAGCTGGGAAAATTAATATTCCGTAGCTTATAAAGCTGTAGGATTGGGACTAGTGAATGGGAGACCCAAGGCTGCAGACTAGTCCGTGAGCCGACTCAGCCTAGTAGGATGTTTGGCCTAATTGGGGGTTTCCCAAACTCAGTTCACAGAATGAAAGTGTGTAAGGCAGCCAATTTTCCCCTTCAGTTCCCATAATGAAAGCTTTCGAAGTTGACAGCTTATACGTTATGAAACAGAATATAAATTAATAAACACACACGCATGATCTCGTGACTAATTGTGTTTACTAGCACTTCAGGGTCAAGTAAGAGAGACGTCTTTATGAGAAAACCTCCTGATTCTTCTCTCTCCTCCAGCAATTGTGATGCCTGCTGACTGCATTCTCTAAAAAAAGGCTGTTGCTTTCCTTCAAGAAATATATATTGAAAGCCTGCTAATGGTCAGGAACTTCCCAGATAATTCCTGGGGACACTGCACTGAGGAACTATATGATACGTAATCAGTATAAAATCCCATTTAATGGGGCGTCCATTCTGTTGGGTAGAGAGAGAACAAACACATTTTTTAAAAAAGATTTATGCAGTGGCCTTCATTCCATTTTAAAGCAAAATCAGGGCTTAACTTTATTATTTTTTAAAGATTGATTTATTTATGCATACAAGCTGGGGTGCAGGCTGGAAGTGTGGGGCGCCGAGAGGGTTCACCAGAGACAGAGTGGGGAGCAGAGCAGGCAGATCAGTGGAAACACACAGCTGAGGGGAGCAGGGGGCGAGGCAGGAGAGGTCTGCTATGCCATGTGGGAATCTCCCAGGCCGGGCGTCGTCGAACTCGTGCTGCAGTGGCTGCAGACAGCTTCAAAGTGCTGAGACTTAACCTGTTGCGCCACCAAGGAGGCCCCATCAGGAATTTTTAAATGGGAAAGATAAATATTTTAGGAGAAGTTTCATAGTTTGTGACAACTTTCAACTGGCTGTTATATGGTTAAAATTTGTAGATGGTTCTGTTAGAACATATACCTACAAAATAGCTACACAGGTAAAACAAGGCAGATGGATGAATTTTATTGCCACCATTTTCATTCAGGCAATTCAACTTTCTACAGACAGAACCAATGACTACCCATTATTTCTGTGGAATAAAAGATTTTAGTTGGGTCCACCTGTGATTTTAAATTCTGTGTGAGCCCTTTCCAGTTCAGACCTCAGCCACCGCCCTGCCTTGCAGTAGGACATTATTAAGTCATCACAAAAGATCTTGGTCTTTCAGGCCTCTAGGGGAATTGAATATTTTATTCACTCACATGCAAGAGCTGACTGCGTCTGCTTTTATTGAATACGGATGCTCAAACCGCCGTTCAAACATAGTGGTGGTGCCGATGCTCACACAGTTGTAAGCGCCCTTGAGCTGAAGGTGGCTGTGTTCTCAGCCTCTGGGCCACTTAGCCCCGCCCACATGCAGGGGTACCGGGAGCCCGGATGTTGCATTGTGAGCATTACAAGCTAGTGAAGTAATGTTTTCTGCTTATGGGACTGCAAAATATATCAGTTCCTTTGAAGATTTTGAAGTATAATTCTCTCAGGAAAGATATTTCTCTATATCACAGTATTTCGTACTAATGAAAGACATAGTTTTAAGTGCTCACATGACAGAATTTCTGGGTATTGGTGATGGTAGTAATACAAAAGAACACTTTGATCGTGAGGAGACTCACATAAAAAGGCAGAATAAGGGGCCTCCCTGGTGGCGCAGTGGGTTGAGTCTTAGTGCTATGAAGCTATCGCAGCCCCTGCAGCACAAGTTCAGTCCCCAGCCAGGCAGTTTCCCACATGGCGCAGCAGCCCTCTCCTGTCTCCCCGCTGCTCCTCTCAGCAGTGTACTGCAGTCAGTTTGCCTGTTCTGCTCCCCACTCTGTCTCTGGGGAGTCCTCGCTGCACCTCTGGCCTACACCCCAGCTTGTATGCATAAGTAAATAAATCTTCAAAAAAAGGCTGGAATAAGGAAACTGCGTTGTGTTTTAAGACTCGGAGAAGATATTTAATTTGTTGACCCATTGCATTTCTTCATCTGAAAAAATCTGGAGAAGAAACTGGCATTGAGAATTTTTAAAAGATTTGGTTTTAAAATCTGACTTCAAAATAAATAGGGGCATTGAGGGCAGACTTACTTTTTAATTTTTATGCTCAAGGCAATTTCTTCCAAAAAGCTTACTGATATTTTGAAATGTTCCCTGTTTGAAATAATTTGATTTAAATGAAAATATTGCCTTTACCTGGTTAGACCTGGAAAAATTGTCAGGAAAGACATTGGTACCTGCTTTCTCTATCTCCCTCAATAGATAGAAAATTGGACATGTGTGTGTGCGCACACACACACACCCACCCCTCTTCTCGAACTGTAGAGAAAATGTAGTCATTAAAATGAATTTCCCTTTTATCATCTTGTCATCCTAAATACTCAGCATCATTATTGTGATACACTAGAAATATTTATTATCAAAATAAGAACAATTAAAATCTGTCTTTCAATACATCACTTTTAAATATTCTTTAACCTAATGAGACATTTCTGAAACAATTTTTATTTGCATCAAATATCAGGTAGTCGTTGTTTACTTTCACCAGAATCTGTTTTGATTCATCAAAGTAAAATGAGAAAATATATCCGAGGAAATTCTTTATTACTTTTTCTCTCCATCTGATTTCTGTCCTGCAATGCCAAATATGATGTCAGGCAGATTGGAGATGTAGAAATTGAGGTCTTCTTTGGACCTCAATGGAAATTGTACTGTAGGTAGTGATGAGTATGGAGTATACCACTAGTGTATCATATAGAATATTATAGAAATAATTACAGAAAATGTATGTATTTCCTTTGAATAGTTAGCAGATGTATAAAAACAGTGTACTTTGCTTTGAAAAATTTGGAAGAAAGTCCATCTTTATAGCTCCTTTATAAAGTTCATATGCGTACATGGAGTTTTGTTTTCCTGTGTTTAGATCTAACGGGTGGGGGTGGGGGGACGGTTTTTCACCCCTATCTGTTCTGTTCAGACAGGCAGCATTTTCTAGTATGTGTTGTATTGTTTTTATACACCCCCAGAAATTAAATACAGAGAATTTGGAAAGATTAAACAGTAAATAGTGGCAAGTTGTTACTTTGCTGCCTGAAGTCTCAGCATAACACAGTTCTGTGTCACGGGACACCCTTTGGAGTCACTCACCAGCCGAGCGACCCCAGGGCCACATGCACCTGTGCAGAGTGTCTGCCTGACGTGCACCTGCCGCCCCAGCGCTGGGCAGAGGTCAGAAGTCCCCCGGGGGGAAGCAGAGTTTACCAGTCACAGCGAGAGAATCAGCCTGTGCTGGACTCTGACCTTTTGCGAAAACCTAAAGGTAGCAGGATAAATTTATTACAGTGGGCCTGGCTGGCACAGGCGTGTGGGGAGCACGTTGTTGGCGTAAGGTGGAGATGCGCCTGCGAGCACAGAAGGCACACCTGCCCCCTTCCTTGACCCCCCGGCCGCTCACCCCTTTGCATCACACTCGGCCCGCTTTGGTGTTTGCCGGGTGGGTGTGTCCTCCACCATCTTAGACGTCGTGTGTCCTAGAAGAAGAACATTTAGCTAATTCTAAAGATTTATTACCTCATTTTCTAGTTTGTAGGGTTGTGTATCATTTTTTTTCTTTTCCTTTTTTTAAAGATTTATTTATTTATGCAGACAAGCTGGGGTACAGGTCAGAGGCGTGGGGTGGTGAGAGAGTTCATCAGAGACAGAGCGGGGAGCAGAACAGGCAGATCGACGGAAATACACTGCTGAGGGGAGCAGCAGGAGAGGCAGGAGAGGTCTGCTGCGCCATGTGGGAATATCCCCCGCCGGGCATCAAACTCGTGTCGCCGCTGCCGACAGCTCCACAGCCCTGTGCTTAACCCGCTGCGCCACCAGGGAGTCCCCTGTATCGTTTTCTTTTTGATGTGCCAGGTAATAAATATTTTACAAATTTAACCGTGTGCGGCTGTTCACAGCCACATTGCAGCTCTACCGCGAGAAAGCTCACGAGCGCTCAGATGCTGCCTCCCTGTTATCAGGCCAGTGCCCAGTGGTGTTGAAATTAATTGGCAAAGCCTTCCATTTATTTCCTTATTTTTGTCACATTCATGGTTGTACAACATAAGCAGAATCGACTCTGTTAGGACTTTTTATGCAACGTTAGGTCGTGTATCTCGTTATCCTTTGCTTTCCAACTGCGCATCTTTCTTTCTATTTTATGTTGCTATTTCAAATTTAAGTAGAGAATTCTAGAACTCAGTTTCACACCTGATTTTCTTAGCCGCTTTGACCTTTCCTTATTCAACTTGCACAACACATAACACAGTTTCCATTTTGTTTTTGTGCATCTCCGTGGAATTGTTTGTCTGTTTTCCCAAGTTTCAACATGTGTTGAGTTTTTTTTTTCTTTTTTTTTAAGGAAGGCGAAAACTGTCTTTTTAAAGGTAGAACGAAACTCATTTTAGGCAAGAATCGGTACATACATTCTTTGTCCTACATTAAGAGCTTTGAACAGGAGACAGTTATGTTTTTGATCTGGTCCTCTGTGGAGACACCTGGAAACTTTTGCATGTGGACTGATATTACAAGTGCTTTTTTTTTTTTCCTCCCATGGCCTTTTAAAACTCTGGCTCTGCAGAAAGGGAAGTTGACTGTACTTGATAATGTCAGGCAAAGACAGACACTGCAGGTGGAAGAGATGGCTTTACTTTTGAAGAGTCATTTTTTGTGCAAAAAGGAAGACTATTAAACAAGCTTCCTTCCTTTTTCCCCAGCAATACTTTCCAGTTGTCTTTTTTCCTGTGGCTAATGTTGAAGCTCATTTTTCCTTATCACTTCCAAGATGTTTTCTGGACCCTGCTCCTTCCAGGTGTTCTTATCCTGCGAAGCTGACCACTCCCAGATAAGACAGCTTCCGGCTCCACAGATCTGGCTGCCTCTTCATCTCGGCTATGTTTGTAAAGCTGTTTTCTTACACAGTGAAGTTCCACAAAGTGACTGTCTCCAAGAAACACACTTCCTTAAACCAAACACAAAAGCATCTTTGTGCACGCACGCCCGTGATATGTCCACGCTGTTCCTGCAGGACTAGCGTGGAGCTTTCGCATCTCTGGGAGGGCACTTTTTTGTTACTTTTTCATTTTGTTATTTTCCCTTGTGTCGTTGCATCCGCTTCCTACAAGCTGAAGCTCACGTTTCCCGTTCCGTTGGGCAGGGCATCTTCTTTGTGTCGAGCCGTGTTCAGTGAGCCCTGTGGTCCCTGCAGCTACCGGCGCCCTTCCCCCCTCACCAACCTTTGGGCCACTGGCTCCTCCCAGGGCGCACTTGCCTTTATGGATCTTGAAGGGGTGGAGAAGAGTCCGTCTCCTAAGGCACAATTCAGCTGAGAAGACAAGGTACCCTCTAGCTGAAGGAAGTTTCTGGCGGTCGTTCAGACTGCCTTTCCCTTGCTAGGTTCCAATCCAGTATGTCACTCGCGGAGCCAGTGAGTGGCAGTTAAGAAAACTCAGGCATTCAGTAAGGATTTTCAGCAACTAGTTCAAAAATCACTCAGTGATCACATAATATACTTACTGGGGAGGTCTCTCTGTCAGGTGCTTATACCAGCCAAAGTAGGGCTCCCTCCTGCGCCAGCTACAAATAAAGCAGCAGACGAGTCGCATAGAAGCCTACTACTCCACCTTGCCATGTGACGCCAACTGTGTCACCCCGGCCCGGCCGCTGTGTCCAGAGGTGTGGCTAAGCCTTGAGCGTATCGCGTGTCTGGGAGTGTTCTGAGTGAGCTCGGTCTTCGAGCGGGCAGGCCGAGCTAGTCTCCCCCGCCCCTGCTCCGTGGCCGGCCTCCGCCAGGGGAGAACGACGGAGCAGAACAAACACAGCAAAGGCGGAATCCCTCCGCCCGCCTGCGGGCCTGTCCGCAGACAGGGGCTTCCCCTCCGCTCTCCGAGTTCCCAAGTCTGTGCACTTGGTCTGAAAATGCACCTACAGCTCTGCCGAGCCTCCTGGTCACGGGCCTGCCCAGTGTCCGCAATCGTGCGAGGTGATTTCCCCTAAAACTTCGCTATAAATATGTGTCCCGTTTGTGTTCCTGAGCAGCCCTGCCTAATGGAGTGGAACTGCAGAAATGCCGGGTTTACGCTTACGTCTTTGCGTGCATGCAAATCACTCCTCAAATTTTATGTACGTATCAAATATATAGACATTTTATGTGTAGACAACAGCCGTCACTCTAGCAATATATAGAACATGTGAATGTTCCAACTTACATGCGGATAGTCATGAAATGCGCTGTTTGTATTTATAGCACACAGACGTGAGGAATATAGAAATACATGTTTAGACTATAGAGATGTATTTTGTTGTAGACTATGTGAACATCATTATTTACAGAATAAAAGAACATATGAACATATATAGTCTATACATACATGGTCTAAATCCTGTTTCACAAATTTTTCCAAAGGTAAAAATAACTTTAAGTCATTTTTTTAAAACCTAGAAACACTTGCCTGGGATCCAATCCAGCCCTTCTAAATCATAATTTCCAGGAATACATTCTAGTTGTCTGCTGTGCAGTGAATATCCTCAGATTATTTTTATTAGGAAGGGTGACAGCCAACATGCTCTAGTCACCACAGATTAGACGGCACTTAGGGCCGTGTGCAAGGGGCACGCCAGCTGGCCCCAACTGCGCCTGCATTTCCCTCCGCTGTGTGTCTGCCGCGTAGCAACCCATCCCCCTTGCACCCCCGTGTCTGTGCTTGCAAGTCTCACAGTGGCCTCTCCTTTCGCTTCCCTCTCTGATCAGATCCTTCCACGCCTCTCGGCCCTGCTGAAATAGCAGCCCTCAGGGAGACTCCCCGAGCCTGCCCCTGCAGAGCTCACGCTAATGCCATTAGCCAGGGGCCTGTGAGTTGCTGTCACGGACCCGTGCCTTGCTAGCCTGCTGTGCACACGGCCGCCTCCGCTCTCCATGGTGACTGTCTGCGCTGACGTCCTGCGTTGCTCCCATTTTACAGAGGAGGCTGCTGAGCTCAGAGGAGTTAATCAAGCTCTCAGAGCTGGAAGGCGCACAGAGGACCAAACCCAGCTCTGCAGGGCCCTCGGGCTCGCCCTTCTCACCCCCCCGCTTTGGGGTCTTGTGAACCTGTCACTCCGCTTTAGGAGAATGGCGATGTGTGATGTCATCGTCCATGTGTGATGTCATCTTCGGCCAGACTCACTCATTGCTCGGTGTCCGGTCACTACTCTGTCGGGTAGCGCTCAGGTGCGGCCCGGGCCTCCCCCAGCTGGCGTCAGCGGACCGTTGGCCGACTCTCTGGGCCCGCGGCCGCCGCTCTGCTCCTGCCCTGGTGCTGCAGGGTGGCCCCGGGGAGCGCAGAGACGTGTCGCTGATGGCGCTGCTGCTGCTCGGGTGTCTGTGCCCCTGAGGCCGGCGAGGGTGGGGCCCTGTCCTGTGCGCTCACTTTCTCCTTGCTGGTTTGGGGCTAGAACTAAGCCATTTAGAGCCTGCTGCAAGAAACGTTCTCTTCAGCATTGGGGGGCTGATAATTTAGGACTGGGGTGGTTTATTTTCTTTGTCATTTAATTTTGGAAAAATTGAAACGTAGACAGAATTCGAGGGGAAGATCGCATCTCCACCCGTCTGCCGTCACCCCCTTGAGGCAGCGCAGCTTCGTGAGCACTTGGCCTCTCCGTGGCGTCCAGTTAGGGCTGCCCGGGATGGCGTCAACCCCCCTTCAGGACATCGAGAGCAGCTGGCGCGGGGCCGGGCCACCCTCTGAGCCGAACGGGTTCATCTGACAGAAATGAGCGTTGGGTGATAGTCGGGGCCCATTTTCAAACCGCTTCCCTGTCCCCAGTCTAAACTTCACTCCGGAAATTGAAGGGGGGGGGCGTGGAGCGTGGATGTCTGTTGCCCTTGTCTGTCGCCCCTCCGGGGCAGAAGCCTGAGGCACAGACCCGCCCGGTTGCCCTGAGGAGCCGGCTCAGACCAGCACAGCTCCCCTAGAGGCACAGGCTCTCCGTATGCTGCTTGACACGGGGTCCTGTCTTGGGTCTGCGCTGGGCTCTCCCCGCCCCGCCTGTCTCCTTAACCTCACGGTGTCAGGGAACCCCAACACCTCCCACCTCGCCTCAGCGCCTCAGTGCTGCTGGTTTCCACTTTTTCGGCACCGCTGTCGTGTCCGGGCCCAGAGCGGCCTTGCCAGCTCAGGCGTTTTTGTCTTATTTGCTCATTCTAAGTTGGGCCCAACTGCCGACAAGAACTCTCCAGTCATTTTTCATTTTCTCGTCCTCTCTCCTGGCAGCTGAGAAACCCTGTCCCCTCTATTTTCTTAAACAGAATTTCCGCTTTGTCTCCTAACTATATTGTTCGTCTATATAATACACCAGTTGTTATCAGGAGCCAAACAGACAGAAGAAGGTTATTTCCTGACTAGATGCCAGAATCGTTTTGCTTGTGCATGCGAAATGGACGTCCAGGCGGCCGCTGGGAGCTGCTGAATCCAGGCATGAAATGGCTAAGAGGGAAAAAGTAATTTGACTGCACTTAACCTTCTCTCCGCATTAGTGTTTCGCTCTTGCCCACGGGCTGTGACACGTGGTGGGGAGATCCGCGCCGGCGTTGAAGACGCCGCAGCAGTGGCTGCCGGGAGGACTCTGTCCGGCCGTGCTCGCAGGTCTCATGTGGCTGTGGACACTTAAACTGTTAATGACACTGGTCAACAGTGAGATCATTACTGACTTAAAAAGGCCCTAGTCTGTAGTATCTTGGTGTGCTGAACATGAATATAACCCTGAAAATTTTTATTAGTTCTCTTTTTGAAGATATTTCATATAATTCATTTTATGCGTTTCGCCGTGTAAACTGATCCAGTAGGACTGCAACAACATCCTAAATCAGCCTAGAATGATGTCATATTGCATCGCATTGCATAATCCCGTCATGCACACATCATCCAGAGTTGATGGCATCATTTTCTGATGCAATGCAATACTACTGCCAGGCGCTTGCTGAGGTAAGCTGACGTCAGCAATGCAGTATATAAAGCCCTGTCAGAAAGGTTGAGCATTGAAAATATTTCAGACTTTGTGTGAGACAGATGAAGCTACTGTTCCATAGAACTGTTATTATTTGATCCATTTAGGCACAATCCAGAACAGTCATGCCTCAAAAGTGCGTTAACAGCGTGGACAATTTCCGCTCTATTTGTGGGGAAGTGAAAAAGAAGAAAAGGATCACTTCTCAAGTGAAGAAGGCTTCTCATCTTGACTTCGGATGCAAGGTTGTGACCAAGACAAGCCTTGGGCCCCGCATAGATGCTGTGCTCCATGGACAACACAGCTCTCACAGTGGTTCAGTGGCAAAAGACCATCAATGCCGTCTGCAGTCCCCATGGTGTGGAGAGAGCCAAGCACATAAAAGACTGTTACTTCTGCTTGGTTCCTCTTCTTTCTGGAGAAATAACAAAGCAAAAGAAGTCGAGAATAGTCTACCAAACATTCCATCTGCATTGAGACCAGTCCCACATGGTGAGGGGCTTCCTATTCCAGAACCTCCAGCAGAATATTCTCTTGATTCATCTGATGAGGACAAGGGTGAGCCGACCTGTTCTTCTCCTGTCCCATCAGCATGCAGGGATCCAGATTTTCACTGTGGTGCATCATCAACCCCACACAGACTAACACAGGAAGACCTAAATGACCTGGTTCGTGATATGGACTTATCCAAGAACAAGGCAGAATTGCTAGGATCAAGACTCCAACAATGGCATCTTCTAGAAGAAGATGTCACAATTGCTTGATATGGAAAGTGCCACCAGCAGTTGGAGCCTTTCTTCAGAAAGGAAAGTACTCTGGTATTCTGTTCTGATATTGAGGGCCTCATGAATGCCTTAGAAATCACTCATGACCCACAAGAATGGAGACTATTTCTAGACTGTTTGAAACTGAGTCTTAGGGCTGTGCTTTTGCACACTGGAAACCGTCTTCCATCTTTTTTATTCCTGAACAGCTGTGCAAGAGACAAGTGAAGAAATCTAAGAAGTAGTCTGTGACTTGATTTTTTACAGGTATTAACTGTAGGCCTATCACTATTGGCATGCATTTTGTGATATAAACCTCCATTTATTGCAGATTACAAAAAAAAAAAGCAAACTAGAGCCAAAATTAGAATTTGACTGTCATATTCATGTTGAGCACATACAAATTGATAGGAAATGACTAATTTTATTTTAGTGACATGGCTTTGTAAAAATTTGTTGACCAGTGTAATAGGATCACAAGGTGGATGAAAACCAGGGCAGTTGCTCCAAAGGCTCATCAGCCATTTTGCAGTCCTGATTCCTCTACACCCCTAATTTTAGCCCATCTGAGACACTGAGTGTTGGGAGGAACCTCACTGAGTTTGAGCTCTTTGTCTGCTGCCCCACAAACCCAGCGATACTAAGATCCGCCATCAGAACACAGGCTTTGGAACCAGGGACTCCTGACTGCATCACCACGTCCTGACATTGTTACTGTTGTTACTCACACTGACCTAGTTAACTCCAGCTGCTTACTTAACACCCCTGATCATTTTCTTCTCCTCGTCTGTAACTGGGGGTGTTAATAGTCCTTGGTTTCATAGACTGTTGTGAGACTTGCATGAAGTATTATATGCCCAGTGCCAGGTGGTAGGGAGGTTTGATTCTAAACCAAAATTTTGTTTCTGTGTGTATATGTACAAGCACATATATATCCTATGATGTATATTATATACAGTAGGCATATATTCCTTTGCACACATTTGCATGTATGCATAAAAGCACATGCATATCGTGGGTGTGTTGTATGCATGCAGTAAGAGCTATGTGCATGTGTGATGCATGCGATCTTATATGTGTTTATGCATATATGTTTCTAATGTGTAAGTACATGCATGTGTATTGTTACATGTGTAAGCATATGCACACATGCATTTGTGTGTATATTATATATTTTTAAAAGGTTATTTATGCATACAAGAGCTGGAGTGTAGGCCAGAGGTGTGGGGTGGTGAGAGGATTCACCAGAGTAGGGAGCAGAACAGGCAGATCTACTGAAACACACTGCTGAGGGGAGCAGCGGGGAGACAGGAGAGGTCTGCTGCGCCCTGTGGGTCAGCTCCCTGGCTGGGGATCAAACTCGTGCTGCAGTGGCTGCTTATAGGTTCATAGGATGAGACTTAACCCCTGTGCCCCCAAGGAGGCCCCATGTGCATGCATGTGTGTGTGTGTGTGTGTATGTATGTATATATGTGTGTGTATATATAAAAACACACACACACACACACACACACACACACACACACACACATAAAAGAAGCATATATCCCTGCTTAGAGTAGAAAGGGTTGGCATTCTCCCTTGACAAAAGTCTTTGTTGTCATTATGTGGGGGAGCTTTTTAGACACTGTTACTAGAAGAGATCAGCTTGTATCCCCAAACCACACCTTGTAAAACCTGATTCACTTCTCCAAAAAAGGAAATTGTCTCTTTTATGCTGTTGTCACACTTAATTTGTATCTTCAAAGTCAAAACGATGTTTTAACAGTGAGTGAGAAAAATTACTACCTTTGGAAGATAAATCACAGGATGGAGAAAGCATTTAAAGACAAATATTTCCATCATTATCTGAGTTTGTTTTTTAAAAATATTAAGTGTATCACCTATTGCACCTCTCATCTCTGGACACTTATGCTCAACAGTGGGTTTGGAGTCTTTCTAAGTGATTTCGCTATCTTTTACATGAGAAATTTTGATTATTTTATCACTTTAATCAAACAGGAAAATGCAAATGATATTGATAGACAGCAAGAGAGATGGATTTCACTAGTCTTTTTGCAGTCAACACCTTACTTTTATTGGTGGTTGAAGTTGGAAAGAGAGTTTTATGATTTAGTGAAAACAGCTGATAGAGCCCCACCCAGCAGTGGGTCCAAATATCTCTGTGGTAGGACACGTGAGCCATTAAGACTGAGTGACAAAGCTCTGTTTATGAAAAGTATTAAAGCAAGATTTATCTTAAAGTTACAAAGAACACACAATGTGGCTGCTGTCCCAGAAAAAGTTATTAATAGAATGTCACATGTATCAGTTTGTTGCGAAAAAACGACAATGTATTATTAATAAATGTGGTGTTTAAAATAGTCCTTTGTTCAAATTTACATCATCCAGTATTAATTTCTATTTGTATTCAGTTAGAATGCCTAGTAAACGTTACTGGATTGGCACACTTATCTATTGTATGCTTTAGGTGAACACACGTAGGGGGCAGGTAGCTACGCAAACATTTTTATGCTGATTAGTTTGAAAGGCAAAAAAATATTTACAGAAAACCCTGTGAACATGAGTACTATGGACACTTTTTTGGTAAATTTCTTGGAGCCATTCTAAATATATTTCTGTATGTATTTATCTTTGAGTCGGAAACATAAATCACGGTTATAACTCAGTAAAAAAACCTGAGGCTTACAGTCCTCTGCTGGTTCCTCCACTTTCCTCTATAATCCTCGTAGCTTTTTGTGTCTTCCTCCTTTCCATGTGGTAATTTCCTCTGCACATAGCAGAAAGAGTGTGTTTTAGGTTATTTTAAGCCACCGTTCTATTGGCAACATGTAGCCATTCTTTTAGTGGCTGTCATAAAGCAAATCTCTGCAGTCTTTATGATGAGTCCAGCAGCTGGGATGTTTTCAATACCTGGCGTTTCCTTGTCCTCGGATAGTTGATCGGCTTTGTCTCGAGGATGTGACTGTTCCCCTGGCCCTCAAAATGCCCTGCCATGAGCCCACATAACTCTGCAAACTCACTCTGATGCACTAGCAAGCACATTTTCCCCCACGGTTTTGCCTGTCTTAAAAGCTTTTTTTTTTTCCTTGTGTCTGAAAGGTGTGCCGTCATGGTTTTGGCATTCTCACCAGTCGGTGGCATTGAGGAGGCTGTAAACTGAGTGCTCTGGAGCCAGGCAGACCTGAGTGGGAATCTAGGTTTGGGGAGTGATCAGGTGGTCACCATCAGGATGTAATTTTTTTTTTAAAGATTTATTTATTTATGCATACAAGCTGGGGTACAGGCCAGCGGCATGGGGTGGCAAGAGGGTTCACCAGAGACAGAGTGGGGAGCAGAACAGGCAGATGGATGGAAATACACTGCTGAGGGGAGCAGTGGGCGAGGCAGGAGAGGTCTGCCGCGCCATGTGGGAATCTCCCTGGCCGGGCATCGAACTTGCATCACTGCTGCCGACAGCTCCACAGCGCAGTGTTTAACCACTGCGCCACCAGGAGGCCCAGGATTTAATTTTTTGATTCTCCACCTGTGAAAGGGGAATAATGATAGCATCTAAATCAGGGTGAATTGTAGAATTTTATGTGACTGTGCTGGCAAGTATGTCAGAGACTTGGGAAAGTTTTCAGTAAGTCACAGAATTGATTTTTCACAAGTGAACCCAGAGCTTTATACAGTATCACAGTCCCCATTTGAAACATGATTTAATATTGTATCAATAGCTTCTTTCATCCTATCTCCATGTGTCTACTTAGGTTTTTTAAAACTTGATAGTTTTTTACCTAAGTATATTGTATCTCAACAATTTATAAGGAGATCTCTGTATAATGCTGTACTATTCTGTCCTTTTAAATAAAATATTTGAAAAGTACAGAAAGTTAAACAATTAAAATGGCCCATAATTGTATATATGCCTGTATCTATATAAAAACATTTGTAGCTACATATAGGTTTTTATGTATGTGTGTGCATGTGTGTTACGTACAATTGTAATTCTATTTATATTTACGTAAAATAATAGGCATTGTCCTATGGTCTTACTGTTCCTCCAATGTCATCATTAAGAAAAACCTATTTTTTCACAATTGATGTCAGGCTGACTAATCATTTTGCTATGCTAATTGGTATGTAGTACTTACATTTTAAAAATATATTTGTATTGCTCCTATGTAAGAATAAGTAATACCCGTTCCTTAGGCAGTTTTCCTCTTCTGTTTTGCTTCATGGTGATACTATTTTCCTGTAGGCTTTAAATAATTGATTACAAATAGTACATGAATCATTCAAGGCCTGTATGATTCACTTTAGAGAGTCTACGGTGTTTTTCCATGTGTTATCTTGAGTGCCCACTTCCACGCCTGGGAATGGGTAAAAGGGTCTCCCTGAAACATTGTTAGTTGCCCTGCCAAGTGCAGACGCGCCCAACTGTTGGTTTTCTTTTCCCCACCATCTCCTGCAGCCTGCGGTGTACTTTTCATTGTACTCTCAAGAATGTCTGGTGGGCCTCCCTGGTGGCGCCACAGGTTAAGCGCAGCTCTGTGGAGCTGTCGGCGGCTGCGGCATGAGTTCGATGCCTGGCCGGGGAGATTCCCACAGGGCGCAGCAGACCTCTCCTGCCTCGCCCGCTGCTCCCCTCAGCAGTGTACTTCAGTCGATCTGCCTGTTCTGCTCCCCGCTCTGTCTCTAGTGAACCCTCTCACTGCCCCACGCCTCTGGCCTGCACCCCAGCTTGTATGCGTAAATAAATCAATCTTTTTTTAAAAAAGAATGTCTGGTAAAGCAAATTTGGACAGACAAATGATACTGGGACATTGTAATGTGTGCTTTCTTTAGAATAGTGAGAATACTTAGCGACATGGATTTCTGAGGAGATCGAGAAACTGGTGGGCGGGGGTTTCCAGTTTTGTCTGCCCCTAAATGTGCAATATATTTGATACATAGGCTAAAATATTTGGATCTGTCTTTTTGGCCTCTTAACTTTGCATGTCTGGGGAAGGTGATGTTCATGACAGGTCCTTCCCAATAATGTACAACTCCGTAATCATGAGTGTTGAAAAGTGTAATGTGGACAGTGGACCTGTTTTATTTAAGTTCTGACCCTGAGTTGCAGAGGACTTGGCAGAGTTCTCTCCAACCCTTTCCATGTGACTTGGCACACTGGCATCTCCCAGCAGCCCCTTCCCACACTCTCAACTCTGCAGTCCCTCTCCTCCACCTTAGAATAAACCCCCCACAGGCCCGCACACCCTGACTCAGCTGGGCCTCTGGGCTTCCTCCTCCTCCTCACCACGTTTTATGTTGGGTGCCTGGGCCCCTTTTCCTCTCCTGGCTTTCATTCTCCCTGACCAGTTCTCCTGGGATTTTCCTCTTCTGACCCACTCCTGTCCCCTAGCTTCTAAATATTAGCTTAAATATGGGTTACGGGTTTCTGCATCACATGTACAATGTTTCATGCATTCGAGGTAAGAGTACACAAAAAGAATCCTGTTCCAGGCATCTCTTTTAACGTGAAGATCTGGGAACACTTAGGTGTGTGTTTGTGCAGGGCAAGTGGTGCTATTGCTGATGGACAGCCCTTGTCCAGGGTTCTGAAGCTCCAGGCCCACATTCACACGCCCTTGAACCCAGCTTCTCTCAGCTCTGTTGCTTGTGTCCTCACGTATGGTTATGAAAGGCCAACGTCTACCTAAACTTTTACTTCCTCAGAAAGGTCTTTCCTTGAGCCCTGGAAAAGGTAGCTCCTGAATACTCCTTCCACGCGTGCCTTATAAACACCGTTCAACACATTGAATGTTGCAGTCATTGTATTTGCAGGAATATAGTTATGTCATTGTCTGTCTTCTCCCACTAGATTGTGAGTTTTTGAAGGCCAAGGCTTGCCTATCTCGCCCACCAGGCTGCCCTTAGCCGCAGACACGCGGCCTGGGCTGTGCTGAGTCCTTGCCGACGACGTTTGACTGCTCAGTGCGCGCCGGACGCTGACTGTGGGTCTCAGGGCGAGCTGCTGAGTGACTGCACGGGGGCAGTCCAGCAGAGAGCCCCTCCTGGCAGCTCTTAGAGCAAATAAGCAAGTTTGGCTGCATCAGGGTTTAGCAGGATGCAGCCTGCAGCGGGAGGCCCCGTCCCCAAATGAGGCCCCTGAGCTGTGGAAGGCGGGGTTTATGCTGCCTCGCCCTTTGGGCCTGGCTTCATGGTGGCGTTGAGTCGTGTGGGGAAGACAGAGGGTCGCTGAGGAACTGCTCATCTTTGGGCTTTGGCGTTCATCGCAAATTTCCCCATCGTCTAAATTCAGAGGATCGGGGTTGGGGAACAAGCAAGGATGTTATCAGGGATTCCCGAGACTCACACCCACCCCCAACAGGCATTTTGCTGTAACACCCCGTATGTTCAGCACATTCCTTCCAGGAGCTAAACGTAAACTCAAGACTCGAGAAAAACTAGAGGTAATCAGGTAAAATGTGCACCACCTCAGTCCTTCCTTCTGAAGTAAAATTGAAAAACAAATATGGAAAAGGAAAGGAAGTGATGCTAAGAGTTTTTTGTGGCCAGCGCACACCTCTGCCTTGTGTGTGTGGGTTACAGTCTGCCGTAGCGCTCTGTGCACACACTGGTCACTGCAAGGCCAGGCGAGCTGGGCCCGCAGAGGAGCTGAGGCTCTGTCCCAGCTCTTTCTCAAAAGGAATGCAGGGCTCCGGGGACTGTTCTCCACACCCCCCAACCCCTTCCAGTGGAGGTGCCTGAGGTAAAGCCAAGAAAGAGGAAGATGAGGCAAAGGAGTCTGTCTCCCCACTGCTCATCTGCTTTTAGACTGTTAGGGTATTTGTAGCCCATTTAATCAGTGTCAGTCACAACATTGAAGCATCTAGATTCACTGGATGTACCAAGTGCAGTTCTCCTTTGATAAGGATGTCATTTCACGAAGAACCTTTTTTGACTGAATAAAGAGATTTGTACCATCAAACTTGAACTTTGTATAAGCCCTAGTTTTTTTCTTACAGTGAAATTGTTCTTATGTGGAACACCTCAAGTTTTTGATAGGAAGTGATGAACCTATTCCCCAGGAATAGTTTACATACCATAAATTCTGAGTTTGTTTTGTATTAGGCAAACTGAATGTTTAAAATAATAATGAAAACAAAAGTGAAGAGTACAATACACTTACATTGTACTGTGTGCAAAGCAAGTAGAATAAATATACTGAATTTATTCTTATTCTACCTTAACAGACATAGGAGCAGATGGCATTCTATGTGGTACTGACCATAAATCAGAACATTTCCAAGGAATAGCATTTTGGGACCAGGGCTTATTCACCTAGAGCTCATGAATTTCAGGGGAATCCATGCATTCTACAAATATTGTTTTTATGCACAAATGTTTTTACCTTTGCATTTTTCTGGGAAGCGAGTCCTTCCTTTTCACCAGATAGTTAAAGAGATGTATGATTCTATCCAAACAAACAACTACAGATGAAGGAATAAAGTTATGTCACTAAAATTGTGGGATGCTATAATGAAATTGGAGAGTGTTTTTGAAATTATGTTGACTAAGAAGTGAAGGCAACGTATCGGATGAAAACCTCCTCTCCAAAAAATAGAATTTATAAAAGATTTTAAACATGCCATGATAATAATCTTAGTCATCAGTTCGAGTGAATTTTATTCTCTTCTACTAATTTCTTAGTTTTCGATCTATAGTATTTTAAGTTTTCAAATGACCTCACTTTCTCATTATTTTAGAAAAAAATAGTATCTTGAAGACATTTATTTCCTTTATTATTTGTTGAAGTAACATTGTATTATTAGAACATTGTAGTATTTCAGATGTGCATCAAAAAAAATCAGCATCTGTATCTGCTTTGTTAAGTTCACCACTGAAAACCCAATTCTGTCTTTCATTAATGATATAAAAATATCTCTCATGTGATCCTCATTACAAGTCTCCTGAGGGAAATAGCCTTCCCATTTATCCAGGACATTTTATTCTAATAAAAAAATAAACATCTTCTGATTCATCTACTCTGAGCAGGTGTCTGCTGGCGCTGCAGGGAATGCAAATATTCATCATGAACGTATGATTTAGGTTCTGTTCCCCAGCGCTTTCCAGTTGGGAAAAGCGGTCCTTAGGTCCTCAGAGTTCTTTACTAAAGGGGAATGTTTATCGCATGTTTTTATGAACCATCTGGTTTGTATGATCAAGTTAGATTTTGAACAGCTTCCTCACTCCAAATTGGCAGTTACTTGAGGACACTGGAGTAGCATGTCGCGTGCCTTGTCCTGTGAGATTTCATACCTTTTTGATCGCTTTCATTTAGTTTAATCCTGTGGACAGCTTTTGAGACTAATACCGTGTATCTGCAACACACCACATCTGAATCTCTTCGCACGGCAGACATTGTTGAAACGATGATTAGCAGTTTTATAGCTCTGAGATTTTATATTCACTTTATTTTTAGAAGACTACTTCAAAGACATAGTGTAGCAATTTGACTATTAGGAAATAATCTTTTTTTAATGGCAGAATAATTATTTGACCATAAAAATCTTCGATATACTCACAGATCTGGGTGGGACCTTGGAGGTTATCTGATGTATTTACATATTTGATGCCCAAGTCATCTTTTTCTAACCTCTTCCTGCACACCACAAGTGATCTAGTTGTTATCTTTCAACACAGGATTTTCTGACATCAACTTAAATTTTAGACTAAAGAAGTTTTCTTTAGTGAATTAAATCCTAATGTTTCTCCTTGAAATATTACATTTTTTTTAAAGATTTATTTATTTATACATACAGCTGGGGTACAGGCCAGAGGTGTGGGGCGGCGAGAGGGTTCACCAGAGACAGAGCGGGTAGGCAGATCCGAAATACACTGCTGAGGGGAGCAGTGGGTGAGGCAGGAGAGGTCTGCTGCGCCATGGGGGATTCTTCCTGGCCGGGCGTCGAACTCGCGTCGCCGCTGCCGACAGCTCCACAGCGCAGCGCTCAACCGCTGCGCCACCGGGGAGGCCCTGAAATATTACAAATTAACTTGTTTTCCTGCCTTTTAGGGTCATATGGAGTGTTTTTTGACTGTTTAGGATTCCAAATGGAAAGGGGTCGCTACAAACTAGACTAATCTGGTGAAAAGTAGCTTGGAAAAAGGAAGTTCATTGGCTTAAGGCAGAATGGTGGAGTTCCTCCAAAAGTGGATTGCCATAAATAGGGCTTTGGCTTTCTGTGTGGAAAATTCCCTCAGTACAGAACGATAGTCTATTCCAGGAAGAACTAGTTACACTAACATAATTTCAGCTGTTTCATACAACACTATTGAACTGTTTGAAATAATTGCCTTCCAGAACCCCTTACGTTTTTGGGTTTCTTTCCATGTATTCCTTTTATGTCAGTCTTGTTTTCTGTCTGTAAATTTCTTCTTGGAACAAGAAGACTTCATCTAGTCTGATGTAGACTGTGATCAGAGCTAATGGCTATCTTCTGGGATTCTCCCCATGCCGCTGAATACATTAGCTGTTCTTCTCTGCATTGGATCGTCTGTAAATTTTATATGTCAATTTAAAATGTCTTGTAAGTGATGAAATGTATATGGAACATTATGCCTGATGCACATATGCTCAAAGAATATTAGGAGTAAACCACACCTTCAT
>PVIJ01015514.1:0-36233 GCA_004024925.1 Scalopus aquaticus
AAAAAAAAAAGATTTGAACATACCTAATTGAACCTCCCGAAGACTTAATAGATGCTCAATGATTTTATCTGAATTTAGTTCTAAATCTTTCTTATGAAAAGGGTTTCCTCTTGTATGAGTGCCCTCAGCAAGCACAATGCCCAGTCACCCCATTAGACACATAAACACCCTCATATATACATACATGAACACAGGAACAAGCCCATGTTTCATGAGTATCTGTACCGTAAGCCCAAGGTTCACTCAGCTATTCAGACATTCCTAATAATGGGAGAAGCAAGGAAGAAGACCACTGACAATGCAAGAAAAGTATCTGAAGGCATGAATCTCTTAACTTTTTAACTTAAGAACCTAAACTGGTGTTCTAAAAAGAAAAGAAATATATTATCTCCACTTTGTAGAAAAAAACCAACGGACCACACGACAACCCTTCAGACTTGCTGTCATATTTCATGTAATTCTACTTATCACTCATGATGAAGACTTTATACAAAAAATGAAAACATTTATAAGACTAAACTATACAGAAAAATAAATATTATCTCGACTGTTGTCACAATTTATTGGAAAAATTTCCAAAGTTCAATTCTAATTTCATTTGATCATGTTACTGTCAAGCTATAACATTTTACTGGTCTCTACTGCCCAAACTCTTAATAACTGCTGATTTTTAAATTTTTTTCTCCTATAATTTGTGGGTATGTGCAAAAAAATAGATGGACAAATAAAATCCTAAAACACTATTTCATGTTTTTCCTATTTACATTTAAAGGTAAACATAAGAGGAAGAAAATATTGCTGGAAAGAAGAAACCTGTATCTCAAAGCCAAATTTCCAATTTTAAATTAGTGGACAATAATATAGATTCTAATCACTGACTATAACTTGCTATTGAAATTCAGTTCACAGTCATCAGAAATAACATATATGTAAAAACTAAAATAATTTAGTATGTTGTATTTTCATTACAGAACTTTTTACTTTGTGCAAATGCATGAAGAACATGAGCTATAATCTTGAAATCATATTTCTGAAGTTTTAAGTTTCCACCCTTAGCTGGTTTTTAAGCATTTCCCACTTGAAGAATTCAAGTCAGTTTTCCATGGCTGAAATAATCATAATTAATAGAGTTGGTTGCAATTTCACATGGAAAAAATGTCACAGAATAATCACAGATTTAAAAGTGAAAGATTAACTAGACAAACATGAGCGGAAAAGCCACAGGAGGAGAAAAAAGAGAAGACTGTTCAGTCACTTCAAGGTGCAATCTGTTTAATTCCTAATGATCCCGGCTGCAATGGTGCAATATGCAACCCTACAAACATATAATTTGCAGCTGATTATTTCAGTAAATATTGCACTCTCCTATCACCCGCAAGTTTTTCAGAGGGATGATTCTCTTCCCATTATTCATTCCCTTTCCCTCCTCTTCTTTCCCCATTTCTAGCTCTTATTCCTCCCTTCTTCTATTTCATGCTATAATATGACATTTCCTCTTCAGTGAAGTATTTTGTATGCTGGTAAGCACGAAAGTAATATAATTCAGATTTACTGCTGTTGCTATGCCTGGGGATTTTATCTGGATTTATCGTTACTTGTCTATGATTTCTAACTGCCCTACAGTAACTGTCAAAAGGTAAAGGCCTAAATATTAACCCAGGGAATGTCTGAAAGATGTAAATGAAAATATTTATGTCACACACACACACACACACACACACACACACACACACAATTTTCCTCCTAAACATCATTGCATAAAAGAGCACCTTATGCCAAAGGATGAACCATGTACTGATGGCTTAACTTCAGCATCGATATCTCAGATTTAAAACTCTTGGCAATTAATTGAGATTAAAAACAGTCATCCCTCTACCCCAAATGATGTAACACTGCCTCCCATCTCTTCAATTACCCACTCTTCCAAGATTATTATTTCAAGATGTGAAAAATCGAGGTCCTAAAACTTTGATCCTGTTATCTGCTCTCTTTTGTATCTGAGATTAAGAAAATAGACGTTAGCAAATTTACACCAACAGTTCAGACAGCTGCCCTGCTTTAAGTAGTTAAGGGAAAAGGAACTAATCTAGATGACAGCCTAAGACTAGTTATAAATCTGAATACAGAGGACAGATAAAGCCATCCCACCTCTTCTGGAGAATAGGAAATAATTTTCATCCTTAGCTCTCTTCTCTCCGTGTATAGAAGAACTAATGTTTCTGTAAACTGGACTAATGAGACATTCAGAGCTTGCAGAAGCCACATATAGACCTGCGCAATAGATGATTAGACAAGATTGACATTATAAAGTATGATCTTGCTGAGACAAATACAAATCTCACAAGAATTCCAATCACTGAAAACTCTCCTTGGATCACATATGAAAACAAAGAGGAAATCTGTTTCAGAATAAAATGAGAAGAAAGCAACTGCAAGCCACAAACTAATCAACATTTCCCAATAAAGGGAATTAATAAAAATTATGAGCCTTCATTTAGTCAGACGTTAACCTAAGGAAAAATGATTGTGTCATACTTTTCTACTTAGAAAATGTTTAATAGATTTAATTATAAGTTAAAAATTAATCACCATCCAAAATAATGAATCTGACCTCCATATAAATAACATTTTTATATATCAGCACAACCTCAATCATATCTTTTAAAGTAGTAATTCAAATTTGCCAAACTTTAAAACTGCTCTTATGTCTTTTTCTCAGGGAAAAGTAGCAAAGGCAAATTCATAGGTCATGATAACAAGTATTTAATTTGTACAAAGGGAAAATGATGTATCTTTTAAGAACTACTGGAGTCTAATATATCTGCTCATATTCAATAGCTCTTTATTTTCAATCAATTATGATAAAACTAACATGGACCATAATATACACAATTCTGTTCTCTGAATTGATAGCATGTGCAAATGGAGAGAAATAAAGTGATCTGTTAGCACAGAACATCATACCCAGGACAAGAGGTAGTTAAAGTCTTGACCCTACTCACATGGCTACAGGAATCATGAGGTATTCTGGGCCTCAACTTACATACACCAGGTGAATGATAGAGAAAAATTGAGAAAAAAGTTATATAACTAAAATTTAAATGTGACACATACAGAATATGGTGTAAGTCCAGTTAAACACAATTTTGTAGTGACAACAAGATATCCAGAAAGAAAAATGTCTTCAGAGATATGCAAGTAGAAACTAGAAAGGAGGAGAGAATTGTCAAAAAATAATGTGTGTGGTAATGATAGCAAATTTATGAAAGTTGATATTATGCTCTCTACATAAAAGTGAGATGTAAAACAAACAAAAAAAAAATGAAGGGTTAAACCCTGAGAATCAACCAATGTTAGGAAGCATGAGAAGAGAAGAGAAGAGAAATGAAAAAGAGAATAATCAGAGAGTAATTGCTATTTACGCTGGAATTTTTATCTATATGCTAAGCACATAAATATGCTGCTTGAATTTTTATTTATTTGCAACTCCACTAGGTAACTAAGATAAGATATGACATGATGTGATATGATAAGCTAGATTATGAGATGTACATGCATGTGCAATTGCAAATCCACATAATCCTGGGTATGTGTTTGAGTGTTAGCAGTTCACAGTGAGGTAAGCCATAATGTTATTTAAATAAAATGTAATACCAAGATCATAGTAAGCTCTTTGTTTGCCAGTATCAGGAAATGGTTCTAACAGAAAATGTAATGTAAGCAGGAAACAGTGCTTTATTAATATAAGAAATCTTGGCCTCCCTGGTGGTACAATGGGTTAAGTCTCAACACTATGAAGCTATCCACAGACACTGCAGCACAAGTTTGATCCTCAGCCAGGGAGCTTCCCACACGGTGCAGCAGACTTCTCCTGCCTCGCCCGCTGCTTCCCTCAGCAGTGTATTTCAGTAGATCTGCCTTTTCTCCTCCCCACTCTGTCTGGTGAATCCTCTCACCCTCCCCCAACGCCTCTGTCCCACACCCCAGTTCTTACATGCATAAATAAATAAATCTTTTAAGAAATAAATAAAAGTAAGAAATCTCTCATTTTGTTTCAAAACAAAAATGTGTTTAGTACTGGACAAGATTATGAATATATATATATATATATATATAGCACTATATATATATATATATATATATAGCGCTATATATATATATATATATACACACACACACATATATATGTGAAAAAATACATATATATTTTTAAATGTATAATATGCACCATTTTCAGTACATTGACCTGCTTGCTAAGACACATTACAGGAGTCTAAAGTTTAAGAAATTAGAAGCATCTACTTTTCCACATTTTCAAAGTGAAAAATACTTTCTGAATTGAGTATATCGAGTAAAATGATTTTAAAACAGTTTGCTACAATCCCAACCTCAATAACGATTTTCAAAAAGCATAAATAGAAAATAATCAAGAAATTCCTTGTAACACTTAAAAGATGCTAATTATTAATCTAAGTTCAGAAAAACAAAATTGGTAAAGAAATGTACACTAGTATTCTTAAACATAATTTCTTGCAAAGTTTGCACAGTAAATCATTTATGCTTTATACCTCAAAGTTATATGAGTTTCAAATTCCTCAAATGTGAGAGGTTGCTATTTGATTCAGAATTAATAGAAAATATAAAGATTTTGTGAAGCAATTTTGAAATGGATTTACTTGGTGATCAGAGGTGTGTACTATAAAAAAACCTAGTGCTTTATTTAGAAATAAAAATGAAAAAGACAAACATTTAATAGGAAAAAAATCATCTATTTTTACTTAAGAGCATCTATCTGTATAATGTGTTAATATAAATTCAGTTTTTTAAAAAGGGAGGCAATAAAAGCTTCCTTGCCAAGCCAATTTCCCTAACTAAGTTATAAAGTTTTCATTAAAATAAACTTCTAACAGAGATCTGGCAGACATTAAGACACAAACATAATGCACTTCGTTAAAAAACTAAACTGTATATAAGAACTGTACTTTTTTCTCCCTTTGGTCTAGGTCCCTTGAGCTCTCATTAAAAAATGAATATTTAACATATGTGGAATAATACAGATTTTTACAAATTTTTAAAAAATGTAAAGTGATTTGTTTAAATAAATACAAATTTAGTTCTCTGCAATTAAAATTATGTAAAGACTATAAAGTACTCAAAAATTGAAAAAAAATTATCTCTCTGACACTTGCTGCTAATCAGATGATTTGATTAATGTTAGGATGCTCACTGTCAAAGCCTTATTTTGCCCTAAGAAAACAATGTGCTTAGCCCTAGACAAACAATCTTTAACTCTTGATATTTTTAAAGTATTTTTTATTGTGCCAAAGTCCACTGATGATGAATAAAAATGTTTACTTCTAGAAATAAGTGCATTAATTTGAGAAAAGGATATTTACAATTATATAATAATTTTCAAATCTGATTATCATACAAAAACATATATACTCAGTCATAAATCAATCAAAGGGAATGATATGATCATAATATGGGTTACCCTAGTAAAAACATTATCTTTGGTTGTGTATAAACCAAAGTGAAGTACTTCTACTAAATTAAACAGAACACTTTTAAGCATTTTAAGGATACTCTTTATAAAGACAATAGAGAATAAGAATAAAAGATACTAGTGATAACACAAAAGTAAAGTCTAGTGGTTCTCTTTCTAGGGCTGTCACATCATAATTGGCCTAAGGGACATATTTCAGATCTTACAGAAATAAAAGGTAAGCAATCACTTTTTATAGTTTTAAAACATTTTGATCTTTTCTCAATCCTTTCATTTAAATGCAAGAAAAGGAAAGATATTAGCACCACACGCACTTTGTGTACAATAGAACTGATTCAATTAGGCTAAAATAAAAGGTTGTCTTACAGTCCCTAAGATCTATTACTAAGTTCAGCTACATGACACAAAATTTTTAGGTGGAACCTAAAAGCTAAGTTTAAGAATGCAATCATTAGCAGCCTATTTCCAAGCACTGAAAACATTTGAAATATCAAATCATTTGAGTGAAGGTTTCAATCTGCTCAGAAACACCCACAAGTAGTTTACATTTTGCAAATGTGATGGGAACTAAAGACAGTGTGGCAGAAAATCTCTGCTCTCAAGATGCTTATTCGATCTGAAAATGAAGTGGCTTAGAAGCACTGAGCCCTAGGTGATTTGTAAGCAGGACAGACTTCAGAGTAATCCTTGGAAGTCCTGGGATCACTGAAGAAGCTGCCAGTGAACAGCACCAGGCTAATTCATCCTAAGCATGACAATTCAGAAGCATAATGGACAGAAGTGAATACAAAATACCTAGAAGTAGAGATGTAAACAAGGAGTGTAGCCTGAATCACTTGCTACCGAGGTTATCAGGCTGTCTGGTGTAGTTTAAATGAACCTGTGCTATGTTCTCATATTTTTCTTTCTGTAAATGTTTTGTTTTTAAATCATTCTGTCTGAATGGACTTGAAAGAAAAAGACAGCTACCATTAGTCGTTGCAAAAAAATAAAAACTGTATCTGCACAATTAACAAAAGTTGTCTCGACATAAAAACTTAGCTAAATTGGAAACTTACTATGCTTTATGTTGCTTAGTTCACAACCAACTGATCAAATTTTGCCATATACTAATTTCTGTCTCTAGGCCATAGCTCCTTGACTACTCCCATTCCAAAGGACAACCCTGAACTAAGTATTTCCTCGGGGGCCTGAATTTTATTAGTGGTAACAGTTTACATACCACAGAACCTTTATTATTTTACCATGCTTTGGACTTTCACCTGTCAAGTGAATATTGGGTTATTGGAAAAGTCATGACACATTTTTGCATAGGAAACATAGAAAAAATATGTCATGACTTTTCTGACATTGCAATATTTTAACAGATGATCTTATGTCATCTATTGTGTGTGCACAATTACGAGCTTTTGCAATTTTCCCAGTGAATCATATAAATTCTTGATTTTTTTGGCTGAATCTTTAACAAGTAATGCTCACTTTTGACTTTAAATTTTATTTTAATATTCATCTGTAGGTACGAAGGCTTTATGAATAGAAAATTAAAGTCAATGCGATTTTCTAAGTTTTATTTTGCGAAAAAAGTTAAATCTGAAAAAAAATCTAATTCCATTTCACATCCATGTAATAAGAAGTCTTAGGGTGTAACTTTAAAAATAAACGAATAGTGAAGGTATCTCAGGGGTGTTACTCTAACTAGGATTCTCCAATCACGGCATATAAATGCACGTCTGCTGCCTGGTGTTGGAGGTGCTGCGGGCTGAAGGTTAACATAACCTCCATTAAAGCCAAGAAGCTCCTTAGAGATTTAATTGGTTTGTGGAACAACTCCAAAAGTAGTGCCGCGCTTTCTTTTTTCTTTGCCTTTCTGCCTCTCTAACTCTCTTTTCAAATAAAAAAATGAGGACGCATGGTAATGCATCATTTATAAATTACCTTGTTATTGCAAAAAACAAAACACTGCTTTGAAAACCAAACAAACTCCTGCTGTGGACTCTGGCCTGTTTGATGGAAGCCCTTCAAAAGAGTCCACGGCTTAATAGCGGTTGTTTATGTGGAGACTTCGATCTGTACCTGCTGTCCCCCGTCACTCCCTGGAAACTTGGCGGCAGATGTTGCAGCGCTAAGATGTCTCTGAAGTGGCTTTCTGTCCTCGTCTCCCCACCGCAACGGAGTCAAACTGCATTAGATCTCTTTATTTGCGCCTAAGGCAAGTTTGGGAGCGCAGCTGTGTCCACCCCCACTCCTACCTTTGGTGTTTCAGGCCTCCAGGCAGCGAGTGTGAGACCAAAACGGTTCTGCCGCTCTCAACTACCTCCGCTGACAATCCGGCCTTTCGCTGCAGGCTGGGGAGGCTGCTGCCGCTGCGGCAAGCAGATGTCGGCGACAACCTGCTAGCTTACACCTGGACACGGGGCCCTCACCTCGCGCGCGGTGCGCTGAAACATTCATGACTCGAAGGACTTGCAGCGGCAATCAAAGCCCGCGTCTGGTCTACGCGCAGCCTGCCGACCCCGCCACCCTGGCAGGAGCTGGCGGCGCGGAAAGGTGGCGGGAGCGAGGGACAGAGCGATTGTTGGCGTCGCTTTGATACTTTATTCCAGAACTTCAGTTACTTGATCAAGGACTTCAATCCAGCAGTGAATTCTGTTGCAAATGAGCCCGGTGAGGCCTCTGGGCCGTAAAAGGAGAACATTTGGCTTGAAATTCAGCGTGACGGGACTCGCAGAGTAAAATGTGCGTGACTCTGGGCTAAGCTCTCAGTACGCTGATTTGTTTATTAACTAACCCTCAAAAGGCAGAATCTGCAGTAAACAACTTGCAAATAAATCACAAGATTGTTTTCAAGGTAGAAAACATGTCATTGAGTAGACAGAGGTTCTGCTGTTTTGGAACCAACAGCCATAACCTAAAAACAATTGTATTTTACTTTTCAAGCAATATAAAGTTTGTTCTGCCTTTTTTGTATTATTGTTGTTGCTTTTAAAGAAAACAAGTGATTGTTACTGCTTTAAAAATCAGAAATGAGAATGCATTCTTGTTTAGTTATTGACAATGTAAAACCAACTATATCCATCTAACAGCTAGAAAATTTTTCCTAACTTGGACAATGTACAAACTGTTTCTCGCACATACACACAGACACACACACACACACACACACCACTATACCATTATACAAATACTTCATAAAAAGTATAATCAATAGTAAATGTATACAAGCCTTTATGAGCACAGGAAAATAAAAAAAATAATTTGCAAAATATATTCATCAATTTACATATTGATGGCAGAGTTGCATTTAAAAAGAATTGGCCTAGAATGGCTAATAATATATGTTCTAATGAAATTTTTGACATGCAGGGATAAGTCTTTTTTAGGGGGAATCAGTGCATCTAATCTAAGCTGATATAATATTTATAAATTTCCTAATATTTAATGGAAAAATAATTTGTGATATAAAAGAATACACACATATAAAAACTCTTTCATGAGTTCTGTGCTTAATTTAGTTTAATCAAGCACTGACTGGTTCCAAGGGGGTAAGGTGGTAGACCAGTTTCCTTACCCTATAGAGCCTAAACACAAATGAGTGTGGTTATCTAAAGCTATCAAAAGAACTCCAGGGCTAGTTTTCTCATTCAATGATTAGTCCCTGGCTACCTCAAAAATTCAACATAAAGAATAACCAGAGAAGTAGAAGACAATGAAGTCTCCTACATTTAAACTCCTTTCTATATAATATTATGAGACAAACCATGTCCATATAAACTAAATTGGTGAAAATAATAGTTAAGCTAATTTAATTTTTGAGGATTTAACAAGTCACAATAAGTAGGTGGTAACAGTGAGCCATGGTCTTCTATTCAGATATAAGGCATTTTCAAATCAAATTATTCCATTTTAACATCATACATTAAAATTAACTCTGCTAAATAGGTTCTAAATCCATGAGTCTCTTTTTTCCCCCTGGGTCTTCATTTTCTTACTTGGTAAATTTCTCAAATAAAAGATACCCTAAAGCAAGAAATATTGTGGGTTTTTTAAAATATAAAATAGAAATAAAATTTATGGGATATTAAGATCTTAGTGCTAACTATGCCACTCTACCACGCAAATGTGATTTTATTTAGATAAATAATTATTACTTTTTAAAATAATAATGTGTAGTATATATCAGCTATTGTAAATTACTCTAGATAAAACCCAGCAAAATATTTGCTATGATTAAGTATCCCAGGATTGGTGCAGATTTTTTGGCACAAGTATCATGGAGTCACATGGTTACCATTATCAATAACAATATTTACTGTGCTCAGGTGGGTAAAATAGAACAGCTTAAAGGCTTCATTCATTCAAAAGAAGCAAAAAAGAAAGGCTGCACAGTATTATAAGAATACATAAACTAGTATAAGAAAGTTGCAAACCTAAAAGTGAAAGCATAGTGGAAATAAATGTATTTGAGAATAAAGAGGAAAATAAAGATGGATAGAAGGAAGGAAAAAGAGAAAGAGGAAGACGTGAAGGAGAGTAGAAGGAAGAAAAAATGGAAGGAAAAGCACTCTAGAGACCATGCATCATACTTAAGAATGATGATTTCCTAAAACATACTGTAAACATTTGTTTACATTTAAAAAACATGGGGACTCTTCAGTTGTCCTAATAATACATAGAACACTCATTCTGCTAAAGTTGGAATGATTCTTGCTGTGTAAGTCTATAATTTAATGTCTGAAAAAATACCAGTTATAATTATGTGTATTTGTGGTATGGGAAGTTTATATTGTAATTAATTATATCAGTATAGAAGACCTGATTGATGATGAGAGAGTTGACAGAAACTCGCATATTCTTAATGGTCTGTGAATCTGTGAACATGGAAAGATGGAAATAAAAAAAAAGGGGCAAAGATTTCTCAAGTTGTCTAAAGGAAAAGGGCTATATGCTGATAACTATTGACAACATCAAACACCAGTTTAAGGAAATAATAAATATTATAAAGGATCATGAGTAAGAAACAAAAATAGAAGACCAAACCACGCCAAGCTTCTCTGATTTCCAAGATCAAATAATTTTGCATCATTGGTTTGTTTGGATGGCACAGTATATAAACTCATACTACCTTAAATTCTGGAAATAATTTTTAAAAATTTATTATATTTATTGAGATGATAAACTGAGACTGTACTCTTGGATGGGTTCCCAGGTTTACCACAGTTAACTGTGGAATGTCACCCATGGGGAAAGACTCTCCTGGATTGCCACAATGAGGTCTTTACAGTGGCATTAAAAAGCAGACAAAAATTTGCAGGTGACAAAATGTTAAAAATGTAAAGCTATCAAGAATAGACATGATGGAGAAAGATTAAGTCAGACTTTATCAGGCACACATAGAATCATACCGTATATTTGATGGAATAACATATCAATTATGAACCACCAATTGATAATGAATAAACCTAAAGATCTGCATTTAAGCAGAAACAAAGAAATTACAAATAGCATTGGTAAGGGTTAGAATGGATAAACTGGAGTTTCAGTGAATCACACACAATCAAGATCTGCTGTAATTTGTATCTTTGAAATAAAAAATATTTGAAAACCGAAAACTTTGTACTAATTTTTTTTACCAAAATTTATGTAGAAGCAAAAACTGACCTGATGTGAAAGGGTATGTCATCTACTTTTATCCACTTGTAGTAGTTGATGTTTCTGTAGCAGAATGCCTCAATTAAGTGATTATGAAGTGCTGTTTTACCTAACATATGATATATGGGCTATATCAGATTCCTAAATCTGAAAATTCTGAATTTTGAAACAATTTGACCTCAAGAATTAGAATAAAAAGCTTTGTTAGACAAAAATGTGACCAAATTACTAAAAATACAAAGGAAATCTTGGGCAAAATAATGGAAGCATTACTTTTCAATCATTGAAAAATAATGATTAACCTGCTGGGATAGCATCTGGACTAGTCTAGTAGTACAACTTAAGAAGAATGGTAAATGCAGTTGGTATTTAACACAGTATTTGGTACACATTAGGCTACTAGCTAGATATTTGTTGAATATATGAACAAATGAGTATAATACATCTTTATATATATATATATGAGTATAATGCATCTATTGATATAGATAGATAGATAGATAGATCTATATATATATATCAGTTTATCCAAACTCAAAGGTTTCTTCTATTCCCACCTTGTCATTATGGTTTTAACCCTCAAACTGCAGATCATCTAACAATTCACAAATCACTATTCTTGGCTGCCTCACTTTGTGCATGATGCTCCATCAATGGAAAAACTCATTCAAACTAATCGAAACTGATAAAATCCTAGCCATTTTCTAAGCTAGAAGGCCTATATTTTTGAAGGAGTATTTCCAAATTCCTACAGGAAAAGTTCGTCTCTCTTCCTCGATACACTCAAGAGCACTTGATACCTACTTAGAGTATGGCCCAGATCACATCTGGAATAAATATTATTTCTGTATGTCTTGGTACCCAAACAAATTTTAGATGTTTTAAGGGACAATTTGTATTCACTACTTAGTATTACCTGATATCATTACTTTTGTATATTTATAATACAAAAATTGTCAAATGAAATAAAAATTAGTAGGGGTGATAAAAGATTAAAAGCTAATTTTTAATCATGAGAGTTAAAGCATATTTACACTATTGGCAATAGTAAGGGACCACTATATGTTTTGGCTGGGAATGAATCATTAGCCCTAGCGTTATACTGGTACAACATTTATAAGGGAAAATGACTGAACAAGTGAACTAATGTCTAACCAGAGAGGAAAGAAAAACTAAGATGATATTGAAAAAAATTTAAACATGTAAGTAAAATTCAAGTACATGGAAGAATAAATTTGTTATATGTTGTTCCAGAAGCAGAATTCCAGATCATGAATTTAAAGAGGCACAATTTTCATTAAATATAAGAACTTTCTAGAAGTTTGGTGATGAGAGGCTGTTTCATGAACCACTTTGTTCTCCCTACCTATGGTACTACCAAAGGGTCTACTGGGATCTACTGGGAATATTTTCTCAAATTGGATTTCCTGAGTGGTTAATGAAACTCAGATGTTTTTAAATTATATCTATTTCATAGAAGTAAAACAGTAGGGTTAAGATGTTATATTTGAAACACAAAATTAGAATCTCATAATGCTAATTATAATTTAGCTTAGCACTTTAAAATAAACATTGATTACAACAACTATTTCATTCTTTTATAAAAATAAGTCTATCAAATCTAAACACACCTAATGTCCTCTGGACCTGAAGTGAATATATTTCACACACTCCTTAAAACAGAAAGATGATCACATTGACATTAATGAAACAACCCTGTTATTAACAACACTATGTGTCTCTGAAGCAAACGTGCCCATTGTTACATATGAAAAGGTTTTAAACCATTTTTCTTACATTGATACAATAAGAAACAGTGAAAATATATTAAAGAAATCATATACTAAAGAAATCATAGGGTTTAGAGTACTATTCAAATTTCCAAATATAAACCTGCTTCAAAATAAGCTTCCTTGGTAGTGAAAATCTATACAATATATGTGTTTATGTACATGTTTTTATACATATCCATGTGTTTGTGAGTGTTTATCATACCACTGCAGATTTCAATAATGTTTTATAACTTTCAAGATACTTTCAGATAGTCAAGAAATGAGATCAACTGTTAGAGGCAAGAAAATGTTAAATTACACCTAAAGAAATGGAGGTTCAGGGGGAATACACAATAATGCAAAAGATATAAACAACAATAATAAATAAATAAATAAAAGAAATGGAGGTTCAGAAGCATGTTTCCATGCCTCATTGTTAGTAAATGCTGGTAAGATTTTACTTCTAGCGCCCAGTCTGTTCTCTCCACTGTGGAAAATCTGAGAACATGATGTGCCCCAAGTCAAAGGATGAAACAATGAGTGTCCTTATTTAAGTATGTGTACAAAAACAAATTCTATGTACTATTTAAGAAGGAACTTGTGTTAAACTACAACTTGAAGATATATTTTAACAACAGCTAATAAGTTATGAAGCAGCCTGAGTAACAAGACATTTTCATGAGACAATAATAATACACCTCAAGTATAATGAGGCCTTAAATTTTCCTGATCATTATTTCACCACCCATATTATACTGACCCAACGCTTTCCCAACACATGCCCACATACAAACCTCATCCCCTTCCTGAGGCCTCATCAAGGAAACCCGATCGTACTGTCGCCGCAACAAAGCCCAAAGCGCATCAAGACGACCCTGCAGAGAAACAAGACGGGTCAATTCCTTGGGAATGTAGCTGCCCTCTCTTTGCCAAATAAATGAGCTAAATTGAAGAAGGTAAAGTCTTACTCTACTCTCGTTTCTTTCACAAATTAAACAAATACACAAAAATAAGGGTTTGTTGCTGAGAAAGTATCCATTTGTTAGAATTAAATGAATGTCAGCTTGTTCCTCCTGCAGATAGTTGGAGAGAGAGGATTCTCTCACAGTTTCTCTAGGAAGTTTCATTCATATCACACAATTTGGACAATTACCTTAATTGGTGTGTACCACTTCGTCTGAGGAGGCTGTGTGGGTCTTGGTCGAGGTGGTCTAGGCCTGACAGGAACCTCTGTTTCTTCAGGAATTGTTACCACAGCATTTTTGGCTTTCTCCAGTCTTGCACCTTCCTCAGTAGATCCTTTGTCACCCCAACGAACCTTTAAAACAAGGTGGATGTACTGTCATATATAGTGTCCTAGAGGAATAAGCTCTCATTTAGACAATAGTCCTTTATTTTTTCTAAACAACCTTGTTTATTTTTTCACAGTATAGGATTTTTCCCCTCAGTTGTTTTCCTGCCACCAAAGCACCCATAGTCCTCCCCCATATGCCACTGTGCTCCCTTTTCCTTGTTTTCCATTCTCCTCCTCTCCCTTCCACTCACCCTGCATTCCTGATTGTCTCAGATCTGAGCAGCTTTCAAGGGTTAGTCTTAAAGTTTGTCTTTGTCTGATCCTTTGTTTGATTTCTCTAGTTTCCACATATAAGTGAAAACATCAATATTTATCTCTCTCGTTCTGGCTCATTTCGTTTACAATAATTCCTTCTAGTTCCATCCATGTTGCTGCAAATGGCATGAGTTTATCTTTTTTGATGGCTGAGTAGTATTCCATTGTGTATATGTACCACATCTTTTTGATCCACTCATCTGTTGTGGGACATTTAGGTTGTTTCTAAATCTGGGCTGTTGTAAATAGTGCTGCTATAAATATAGGACTGTATATTTCCTTCTGAATTACTATATCTGTGCTCTTTGGATAGATGTCTAGTGGTGGAATTGCTGGGTCATATGGTAGATCTATTTTTGGTCTTTGGAGGAACTGCTACACTTCTTTCCATAGGGGTTGGATGAGTCTACATTCTCACCAACAGTGTAATAGGGTTCCTTTTTCTCCACACCCTCATCAGCACTTGTTTCGGGTTTTTTTTATGTGGGACATTCTCTCAGGTATGAGAAGGTATCTCATTGTGGTTTTGATTTGCCTATATCAAACTGAAAAGCTTCTGTATAGCAACAAAGACAGTAACCAAAACAAAGAGTAACCCTACTGAATGGAAGAAAATATTCGAACACCATACATCTGCTAAGAGATTGATATCAAATATGTACAAAGAGCTTATATAACGCAATAAAAAGAAAACAGCCCAGTCAAAAAATAGGTAGAAGACCTAAACAGGCACTCTTCAAAGAAGACATGCAGATGGTCATCTGACATATGAAAAAATGATCATTGTCACTAATCATTAGACAATGGTCCTTTAGTTCACCATCTCAGAATAAAAGTAGAATGAGCAGGTGTTACAAAGTGTTCATTTTCTGAGATTTAATAGGTTTCTCACCACCACTTATATATTAAATATTAAGATCTTAATGAAATTGGAAGCAATCAGTTCTCATTATTTCAAATAAGGGGTTAATTTGTGGTTTACATGTGACATGCATAACAGTATGTAATTCTATTCTCTAAGATGTTACCCTTCTATTTGACTATGTACAGGTAGGTACTGACGGTTCTAGAGAATACAATGATTTACTAAATGATTACTATCATTACAAAGTCCATACAAAAACACAATGAGGGAGATATTTTTTCCTTTCAGGAGAGAAAATTGAAACATAGAGATGATACCTGACAAGCAAAAACCACACAGTAAGTAGCAGGACAGGAATTTAAAGATAGGCAGTCTTAAATAGGTTAATAAATAGACTTGAATTTTACAAATGTATTTTACACAAAGAAGTTAAATCTTCCTTCCAAACTTTTCATAAAGTTTGACTAAGGCAAAAAGCATGATATAAATAGTGCCCCTTTGGAAGGAAAATAGTTTTCTTTACTTTTGTAAAGCTTGACTTTATAAAGAAGCTTTCAGTCTTTAGTTCCTATTCTCATTTGAGAATGGTTATTTGACATCAATTTTTCATTGAAGAAGATAAATCTGAACAGACTGCCTTGAAGGGAAAAATTCAGCATCAAGCGGGAATTCCACACATTTTAGGGAATTCCCTTCTGGAAAACCCTGGACATTGAAAATCATAGGGTCAAGTGATTGTTTTCTTTCCTTTTCAATAAACAAGTATTAAGGTCCAAATCTGAGCTAAACTTTCATGTGTGGGCAAGTGAGTAGGATGTGATTCCTGAAGAAAGGCTTTGTCTAACTAGGAGCAGTGGGAAAGTTCTAGAAAAACCAAGGACATTATCAAGGACAAGAAAAATAAGGTAAGAAAATCTCTAGAAAGAAATATGAAGGCCCAACCAGAGGAATACTATGATTCACCAAAGTTAAATGATTTCTACAATGGAAAAAAAATATTAAATTCCCTTTAAAGCATTTTAATGCCTTGAGTTAGTGGATAAGGAAGCAGATGATTACTGTTCATAGAAAGAACTAGTCACAGCTTTTTGTTAAGGCTGACTTAGATTTTTTACTTTTTTTTTTAACTACAATTTTAGAATAGGTTTTCAATTTCAAGTGGACCCTCTTGAGTCATTAAAATGTGTCTGTCTTGCAATGTGATTAGTGATACTAGAATGTTCTTTATGGGGTTATAAAAATTGTTCCAAAAACCATTAAACATTTAGAGTTAGATAGCTGGCTTTCTTTCCAGACAAATGACCTTCTCTTTGGAATCACAGTATCATCATCTACGTTAACTAAAATGTAACAACCTTATGATACAGCTAAGTTGAACTAAAAAAACTGTAAAACCCGGATTCACATTCTTGCAGTCATAAAGTCTCAATTTAAAGAGAAAATATGAATGAACAAGACAAAGGACACACAGTAAAGTAAACAAATGAATGTTATAACTCAAATAAGTAATTCAGAATAGAAAAAAATAAGTAGATAAAATATAGACCCATTCAGAAATTAGAATTGAACATATATTTGTGTGTGTGTATAAACGACCCTGTGATTTACATATATATATATCACAAATATATATATAACTATATAACTATATATATATATAAAACTTTCTACCTAGCCTTCCCACCTTCCCAGTTGATATCTTAGCAGTATTAGTAAACCTATTCTTCCTCTAATTATCACTGGTACCATTCTCAGAACTAGTTGAAATAGGATGCTGACCCAATGTGGCAATTTTGGTGACCCAGCTGTCAAAGGACTATACTTTTGAAATATGGTTGCCGAGTTCTATAGGAAATTCATTCAATAAATTAATTAATTAATGTTAATTTATGAAGTAGTTGTTTCATCATCATTATGACCACAAACAACACAACAGAAATTGTCAATTAATCTCAAAGTTTAAAACTAGGATAACAGGGGAGGGAAGAACACAAGGGAATATGGTGATGGTTCATGGGTGATGTGGTGGTGGGAGAACTATGAGGATGAGAATGATGTAAGAAAAAAATATTTAATTAACTAATATGAACATGAAAATAAATAAACAATTTGACAGTCCAGGGGAAAAAAAAAAGGTTAAAACTAGGAGATACCATATAGTTTTCCTAGCCCTCTTAAAAATGATTAAACATATGTATACAGGGCCTCCCTAGTAGGGCAACAGGTTAAGTTGCAGCACTATGAAGCTATCCAGAGCCACTGCAGCATGAGTTCGATACCTGGCCAAGGAGTTTCCCACATGGCGCAGCAGACCTCTTCTGCCTCGCCCGCTGCTCCCATCAGCAGTGTATTTCAGTTGATCTGCCTGTTCTGCTCCCAACTCTGTCTCTGGTGAATCCTCTCACCCCCTACCCTATACCTCTGGCCTGCACTCCAGCTTGTATGCATAAATAAATAAATCTTAAAAAAAATATGTTTATAGTTTCATACTTCAGGTTGACCTCACTGAGATACTCAGAAAGCATAAAAGAGTAACAAGAATACATCTTATTAAAGAAAAGCTTCACAGAGTTAACACACCTGGCTTTTTTACCAGGAAAAAGCATCAGTGCAAGCTTGAGGACTACATTCTCTGCTTGGCTTTCATGATAAATGAGGGAATCCATAATTTCCAAAGTGTATTTGGATGACTAGGAGGTTGTATCGTCAAGGAGTAATTTCAGAGTTGAGAAAAGAAACAAAAACAGTTTTACACTGAATTGGCAGAAACACACATTTGAAGTCATTAGGTATTGTGGATCAGTTATGCTAACAGCTGTTATTAACATCAGCTCAGTTCCAGCTTTCTGAAATTGCCATTACCATAGTGTTTAAATATTTAACTTAAAGGAGGAGTAAGAAGATAATTCTAGGTACAATCTCTATGCTGGCTTACAATCACATTAGTTATGGAGATGTTCTGTAATTCAGATGTGTCATCTTTCTATATTCCCTTTCCTTTCCCCAGTTGAAGGTATTTTTTAAGGGAAATATTTTCCAGGTTTGAATAGACATGTTTTTAAGACAGATTTTGTTTTCTATTTTCCCTCTCCAAGTTTAAATAAATTCATGTTTGAGAAACTTTAACAATGCTTAATTAAGTCCAACTTTTATTGTGTATTTTTATGTATTGCGTTTCTCTTTTATAACACCCACACTTTCTCTTTTTTTTTTCTCATTCCCATCCCAAAATTATCCAAGGCTAAAATGAACCCCAATTTTTAAAAATTGGTGAGTGCTTTTCATAAAATGTCTTCAATTGAAAAGGACTGGCAACATAATTTAACATATTTAGTGTCTATAACTTTTGAAACTTGAAATATGAATTACTCAAGAATACACACGAATCCTTGACTTTCCATAGAATGAACCAATAATGTTTTTTTTTTAAATCAAGATCCATTCAGGAGTTCATACATATGCTTGTCTTTGCTTTAGAAAGAGATCTTCTTCTTCTGATGCTGGAATATTGAACTAACAAAAATCTGGTATAATTTCCTAGTATTTTCAGTGAAAATATTATTTATTCATTTAAGGCTCACTTACTAGTATATCCTTATCTTACTGATGGCATGTGATATTTTACATACATAAATTTCAAAATGGAATTAAATTTATTATTCTGAATATAAGTAGTATATGCTTATTGGCAAATAAATTGGGAAAAAATAGGGAAATGCACAGCATTGAAAATCCCTCTATTCAGAGAACACTACTAACATTTTGTAAATCCTGTCAAATGGTTTTTTCCTTTCATGCATCTTTATGCAAGCATAATGGAAGGAGACTAAACAAACAAAACTTAAATTTCAGCAAATCATGTTTAGATACCCATGTGTAACAATTTTATTTACAAATGTACCTTTTTATTCATAGGAACATCTAATCCACACATTCCTACCCCTTCAAGCCTTGAATGTCACAGCAAAGGCACACTGAATGAACCTTCCTTCTGCATTAAAGAAAAAGTTATCCCAGCTGTGTTCTTGTGTATTGTGTGATAACCAAATACATACGCAATACCTTTTATAAAAGACAAACTTAATAGTCTTCAGCACCTGCCTTTTCCATGGTTTACTGGCAAGGAGGTACCTGTCTCTGAGGATATTTCAGCAGCAAAGTAGCAAGTTCTTAGAGAAAATGTGCATAATTTTAATATTTAATGTGGTCAAGATGGTGAGAAACAGTATAATATGGCTTGAGTCACTACTTAGCTAAGGACAATCATGTTAAACAGGTCTTGCCTTCCTTTGAAGAACACTGAAATTTACTGGAAGAAGGGAAACTCTCCTTGGGAGTCTGGATTTTATTGAAATATACGAAAAGAGAAAATCTCAACAGTCGTGAGGTTGTTAATTAGCTTATTGATTTTTGCTGGCAGTAATGGTACAAAGCAGATATGACAGTAGGAGACTCTGCAATGATTGCAAAACACATCAAAACTCCTTCTTATCAAGCAGTAAAATTAAATGATAATGAACAAAGAGGAAATGCCAGGATATTTCAATAGCTCAGTGAGAAAATTCCTACAATGCCTCTTGGGGAGAGCCTGTTTACACTATTGATAAGGTTGTCATGCTGACAATGACTAGTTATTATTAAGTAATACACCACTTTGAAAAAAAATTCTGTGATTATAAATAAATCTTCATTTGAAATTTAAGATAAAACAAAGTTCAATTTTAATACACACTCTGAGCCAGTTTAAAAATTCAGTACTTTTTATAATTGAAATTTGCTATTAAATATCATCATAGGTGGTAACTAAAGCTACAAAAAGAAAAGCCTCATATTTGTGATAAGATCATTTCCATGCCATTGACTATTTTAACATTTTCCTCCTCAAATAGTACATTGATCTTTTCAAAGACAAGCATTGTTGCAACTTTAAGTGACTGGCTTCTTTAAAATTGATGTTCTCTGCAGCAATTTTTTCCAAAATATTGAGAAAACTTAACTTTGTTTTGCCCCTTGGAATTCAGCTATGTTACCAGTGCAATTATTTGACTAATGATGTCAGTTCTTCTTGAACTCTTCTGAGAGAGCTAGGATGATCCCATAGGAAAAAAAAAAGTTATCCAGAAAAGACCCAGTGTTAAGTGAAGAGAATGATACTGAATTGTGAAAAGTAGAGTTTCCATGGTCCAAAAATAAATATTGCAGATTAGCAACTTCTACTTTCTCTCTAAAGATACCAACCTCCATTCTTTTAATTCCTCCAACTCCTCGACCACCATAATAGGAAGCATCCACAGTTGGCCATTTCTTGTTAGGCAGAGGTTCTTCTTCCTCCTAGGTAGAATTTTTTCATATGAGCATAATTAAAATTTCAAAATAATGTTTAGTCTTAGCTGGCACTCATTCAAACATTTTTCTAAAGAATGCTGGTCATGTAGAAGAAATGTCATGATAATTATACACAGAACATGTGAACATATTTAAGCTTACACACATGCTTTTCAAATGGAATTCTACAGAATATGAGGACTCCTTCCCTTCTCCCTTCCAGTTTTAGTGATCTCCTTTCTTTCACTAGACTACCAGATATTTCTCCATAACTCTCCAGATTTTTGTATTCCAAATTTATTCAGCACCTCTTATTTTAAAAGATAAAAAAATAAAAATTATGATATTTTAATATTCATTTAAAGCACCAATGTATGTGTACGTCTGAACACTGAAAAATTTGTACTAAAAATCCATGCAGTTGAGATGCTTCAAAAATACACAATACTGGGCCTCCCTGGTGGCGCAACAGGTTAAATGCAGCACTTTGGAGCTGTCAGCAGCTGCGGAGGGAGATAGCCAGAAGGGGACATTCCCACATGGCCCAAAAGACCACTCTTGACTTGCCTGCTGCTCCCCTTAGCAGTGTATTTTGGTCGATCTGCCTGTTCTGCTCCCCACTCTGTCTCTGGTGAACCCTCTCATGGCCCCACACCTCTGGCTTGCACCCCTAGCTTGTATGCAAAAATAAATAAATCTTTTTTTAAAAATACACAATACCAGGGCCTCCCCAGTGGCGCAGCGGTTGAGCGCTGCGCTGTGGAGCTGTTGGCAGCGGCAACGCGAGTTCGACACCGGGGAGAATCCCACATGGTGCGGCAGACCTCTCCTGCCTCGCCCGCTGCTCCCCTCAGCAGTGTACTTCTGATCTGCCTGTTCTGCTACCCACTCTGTCTCTAGTGAATCCTTTCGCTGCCCCACGCCTCTGGCCTGTACCCCAGCTTGTATGTATAAATAAAATAAAAAATCTTTAAAAAAAAAATACACAATACCAGTACATTCTATGTTTTCGTGTCACTAACATAATTTTGACTAACAAACAGAATTATTTAGAAGTAATTATCCTTTCAAATTCAACAATGTATGGTTAAATTGTCAGCTTATGTCTTCCAACTTTTAAAAAAAAAATATATTAACATCAGAACAATTGATATAAATAGCCAATTAAATGTCCGTGTGCAAAGATCCTGGTGGTCAATATATGTTTATCAAGGTGGGAAGGTCCCATTTTTCTGACACATGAAAAAAAAAATCAGGTAAGATTTTTTTAAAATTGCTTTTTTTCAAATTCAAAAATCAATACATAAATATCACAATTGATAAAATGTATCATATATATCATTATATATCACACTATGCATAATATGATACAATACAAGTAGTTGATTAAATTTGGGGGTAATTTCTACATATAGAAAAGACATCCACATCACTCATTAGGGATGCATTTACCTCTTTTGGTGCAGAGGGTGGTAGTGGAGGAGGATCCTTGATAACCTGTCCGGAAAAAAAAAAAAGCAAAAGCAAATGTAAAAACTTCAGTTGCATAGAAAACAGACATATATAAGCCCCTCCCTTTGAACATGTACTTGCTTATAACTAGCTTCTAACTAACTAGCCAGAGATGGAAATGGCACCATCTCTGGCAAAAGAGGCTTTTCCTCTCCCTGACACTCTAGGAACACTCACTGTGGGGGGAGTCTGCTGTCATGTCAGTGGGCTACCCTGAGGCCATTAACATCTGGAGAAACCCTGGATAACCTTACAGAAAGGGTGCCTGGCCATCTCCCCAATGTGTCAACCCTCCCAGCAAAGTTTCCAGACATGTGAGAGAAGAATTGCTCCTGGATATTGAGATCTGTTGAACTTTCAGATAACCCCAGCCAGCAGCCAGGTGACTGCAATCACATGAGGAAACCCCTGGGTATGTATCTTCTGGTTGAGTCATTCTAATTCACAGAACCATGAGGACACTGAATTATTGTTAGCAGACACTAGATTGTAAAGTGGATTGTTAGCATAACAGCACCTTACAATTCACAAATCCCCTTCGAACACATTCATTTATTTTATCTTCATATATATCTATATAGATATATAAATATTATCAGCTCCATTTATCAAGAGCAGAAATTGTCAAACACATGCGTAAAGTTGCAATAAATAGTTTTTCTAATGTCAAAATGCAAACGTTTTCTATTAGATTATAGTGTGTTCCCTCAAATACAGAAGGAATTTGCTAGCAAACTCTTCCTGCTATGACTCATTGACCTTTTCAAATCTTGACAATACAAAAGTTAACCTCCTTTGAATGAGATGATTAACATAACTCTTTCTCTACCCTTTCCTTGAGACAAATCGAATTTTTAGTCAAGAGTCTTTCTTGGGAATCAGGGCCTCCCTGGTGGCTCAGCCGTTGAGCGCTGCGCTAGCTGGGGAGAATCCCACAAGGTGCAGCAAACCTCTCCTGCCTCGCCCGCTGCTCCCCTCAGCAGTGTATTTCTGATCTGCCTATTCTGCTCCCCACTCTGTCTCTGGTGAACCCTCTCGCTGCCCCACACCCCTGACCTGTACCCCAGCTTGTATGTATAAATAAATAAACCTTAAAAAAAAGTGTTTCTTGGGGATCATTACTCAACATATTCTTTTACAAAATTTTATATTATTTCTCTGAGAGAATAATGTATCTTTACTTATTTTCATTTCTTTGTGAGGATTCAAGTTTATGCTGCTTATTACCTGCACATTGTGCACTGTTCTATAAATTTCTCAGGACATAAGTATATGCCCAACTCCATTCTATATGATATCCTCCTAAGAATTACTAAACACCTCCTCCCCTTCTTTAAAGTCACATTTGTCCTATTATTATCTTGCATTGCACCTGGTTTTAACATGGATATGGACAAATTGTGGTTCACTTTAAAATCCTCATATCACCACAATGGACAAACTTGTAACAGAATAATGAGTGGCATTTTGCATCCTTTGTCTTTATTGGAGACCCTTTTATTAAATCATCAGCCACAACTGGGAAAAACCAAAGCTCCTTTTTCTAAGTGTCTACATGAACCAGCTCTTCTGAGCTCTTCTGTTTTCACTGTTTAAATGTCTCAGTATGGTGTACCTCTGTTCTAACATTCTATGATCAAATATGCTTTTCTACTCAAGGCAGACTGAAGATCTCTTTGCTTCCTCCAAATAAAATGACCATTTCCATATTAAGCTCCATCCATATTAAGCTCACAGACTAGTCCACCAACCAACTTTCTATTGCTCAATCTGGAAGCGTTCAAGCTTCCAAACATGTATGTTGTTGCAGCTGAACCATTTCTGCTTCATTACTTAGATTTATAAGTTTATTTTGGAATTTTTCAATTACCCTTTAAGAGTATAGATTTCTTAAGGACAATAATCATCTCTCATCCTTTATAAATACTGCCAGTGCTTAATAAAGTGAGCTGCAAAGAGTAGGTATTAAAAATATGATTAAAATTCAGGAAAAGGAAGATTTGGGGAAAGGAACTAGATGAGAATGCTCACAAAGACCAACCTCTACATTTATAAGGAAAATATTGAGGATACACACAAACACATACACACACAAACACACACACACACATCCTGTTTAAATGCCACATATATATGCTAAACAGAGTTAGAGTTCCATGAAATTAAAATAATGTTAGTTCCAGGGAAAATTAAATTTCTCTTTCAACCAATAAAATCAAAGAACTAATGACCTCGACAGCAGAAAGGGAAATTGAAGACCAGCCTAAATTCTTCATTTGGAAATAATTGTAGTGTTTTCCAATATGAAAATTATAATAAAATGTTAAAAAATACATCACAATATTTCCTTCTTTTGCTTCTGCGCCTTTCCATAATTAAGAAGGCCATATGTCTAGATGATTTATATTCACCTTATTCCAGAAAAGAACATAGGGGTTGTTTTCCAATAATGTGTAATTAATCGTATGTATGACTTATTATAAATTAAAATTGATTTTTAAATTCTGGCAGATATTTTTCTACACTATTAATAGTGGGGGAAAATCCCTTAGCACTCTACTAACTCAAAGATTGATTGGATAAATTAAAAGACACAATCAATACCACAAAAATAACTGTACCTGTGGAAACTAAACCAGAGCTAAAGTTACTGTCTGTGCCATAATTTCACAATAACCACCTTTTATTGGTGCTGACATATGCCACACACTCTAAATAATCCTGAGCAGTCACTATGCTTATCTTCATTTTTGCTATATAGAGAGGGAGGCTGTAACTTCAACAATTTGCTAAGGATTATAAAGTACAAAATTGGAATTAGCATTAAAACCTAGGTCCCAGCTTCATTTACTTCCAAACTCTGAGTTGAACTTGTGATAAAATGTCCCTTAAATTAAGGTTTGGATTGCCAAGGGAAAGGGTGCAGAAGAAAAGACCAAGGAGTTGTTGAGTATTTGTTACTTGTTAAGATGGACAGATGGATGGATGGATAAAGGGGGAGGGAGGGAGAGAGAGCGAGAGAGAGAGAGAGAGAGAGAGAGAGAGAGAGAGAGAGAGAGAGGGAGGGAGGCACTAAACCTTACTGTGAAAGATCGAAGTTATCACCCCTGTTTTATGGAGACATAACATTAATTCATAATACTTAACATCACTGTCCTAGAATCACTGGAACAGGAAATAAAATAGGTCTTCTATGACATTTGGAAATGCTTCCTCTTTCCACTCTACTATATAGCCTCTTAAGTACAAATGAGGGTAAAAATAATTTGACGGCATTTGGCCTAAAAGCCAAACATAGCAAAAATCTGTGTCCAAATGATATCTCTATATTTCAGTAAAACTAGTGCAGAAGAACCTTACTGTTAGTCCAAATACTTTATAAATAACAGTCATGAGAATCCCATAATTGTATTAATAGTGCAAGAACACATTCATTTCAGAAAAGGATGTATTCATATGCACCATATTTTATGAGAATTTGCAGATTTTAAAAGGCATAATATTGCCTAGTTGCCAGAATTTTTTCCACTTAGCATCCTTCAGCTCTGTGTTGAAGATTCTGGAAAACACTTTCACCACTTTATGAACCATATGCAGAGTTTGACTCTCCTCCAACTTTTTTTTTCTCGTTTGTTATTATCATCATCAGGGAGGATTACATATCATCTACTTAGCTGCTAGAATGAAGATTTCAATTTGGAGGAGAGCCGATTTCTTTAAAAAAAAAAAAAAGTTAGCTGCTTCAGGCAACAGTCCTTTTGATCTGCTCATTAACACTTTTCAAATGTTCGCGTGATGTGGGCATTCTTTGCGCTAGAAAATGTCAGCACCGGAGCCTGCAGCCAGCTTGATGCAATCATATGTTCCGATATTCAGCAAAGAGTGAAAAGAACTGTCAACAGTGAACTGCTTTGGATTAAAAAAAAAGAAGAGAAAAGATACTGTACAACGACAGAAGATCAAGTAGTATTTCAGAACTCTTTTTTGGAGTGCCAAAACAAATGCCCAGTTTATCAGCAATGACATCTAAGGGCTTAAGCGCCCAGACAATAGAGAAATCAGTCCTAGTGTTTACAAAAAATTGTTTAAAATAGATGTGGCTCTTCCTTTCATTCTCCCTTTCTTTTAGATAACATCACAGAGCAAGTGTGCCTTTCCTCTGAAATGCATAAACACAACGTTCTTTACAATAATATTTAGGAAGTCACTTTCTGAATGCCACAAAGTTAAATGCTTTCAACATCTGGACCAAAATATGGTCTGAATTATCTCCTCTTCCTTTCCCTTTCCTCCTTGACATATACATCCATGTCCAAAGATTCTGACTTTGAACAAATAGATAACTGGTAGAAAACCTGGACAATAAATAGAATTTAAAAAGCCTAATGGGGCCTGGGAAGAACAGTGTGAGAGAGCATCCTGCCAAGAGTTAAATAAAGGTTCTGCTGTCGAAGCAAATAACCGAAGACCAGGAAGAATTTGGTACCCTGTTTTATAAATGATGCTCTGTTGAAAAACATCACCATGGAAGCAATGAGGACTAGCATCACACTCTATTTCAAGAAGGCAACCAAACATAAATCATTTTAATTAATGGTGCAAGGAAGGCATATTAAAATTTAAATTACTTCTGTTTCATTGTGCATTCCAGAAAAAAATCAGGCTGCTCACAAAGTAACTCAATAAAGACACCGAGAGCCCTCCTCAACAATAAAAGTGAAGTGCAATGTAGAACCATTATTACTATTTAGAAAGAACAGCACAGCTGTTGCAGGCTAAGAAAATTCTTCTATCGAGTTCCAATCAGATATATTCTCATCATGAATACTGGCCTCACTTATAAACAAATTGGGCTTTAAAAAGATAACTTTTAAAATAGTTTTTAAAATTAAGATTTATGAGCTCTTTATGTAATGTCTTAAATGCACTAAGGAAAAATGAGCTTACAATTGTCCCTGGAGGACAGAGAACTTTGGCCAAGGACACTAGAGCAAAGTGAACATTTATCATTTCCAGCATACTCAGATATTTATTTGCAGCTGTATAATACACTCTAATTGACAACACTCCAGAAAGCCTTTGTTTGCCACCTCATTAGCCTTACATCTGTAATTCTGCAGAGTGTCTGGTTATTCCAAATGATGCAGCGATAGGGCTGTCATTTTTGCCATCCTGATAGTAAAACAAATCTGCCATAAATTCAACATATCATCAAAGCTAAACAATGACGAAAACATCCATATTTTCACTCATGATTCAATGCATGATAAGTTTCTGTTCACCTCTCCTGCCACCCCCCCCCTTTTTTTTTTTTTTGGTTCAGGAGAAAGGAAGAATGTTACTGACATCTTTGTTCATGAAAAGCAGCTGTAAAGGATGGAGTGAGGCTACTCAGGAGCAGGACAGTGACTCTCACCAGATGGTGAAAAACAACTTCACACAAAAACGCTGACTTCCCCTTTATGCGATAGGAGGCAAATTCAACATACTCTGTAATTCACTAATGTTAATACCTAGGAATTCCAACTTTGTATGAGGGCTCTTTGATTGTGTTTATTACTACATAAAATTTTTCAAAAATAGTTAATATTTTTATTTTTATGGAAAGTCCAGCACACAGAGGACACTATTTTGTAATATTTTAACTGATATCATCTCTCTCTTTCTTCCTTGAACATAGTTATTAAAGTGAACTGAAAACGTAAAATTTTAAAATAGTTTCATATTAAAAGCATCTTCGATGGTCAGATACTCTACTGAAGGATGTTTCCTTAAACTTTTTTTCTTTTATGGCCTGATTTGGCAATCTGGTGAGTCTAAGGACCCCTTCCTAGCATAGTAAAGCTAAATTAAAATACAGAATTAAAACAACTCAATTATATTGAACTGTAACTATCAAATCTGTAAAAAAAAAAAAAAAAAAAAACTTACCCAAATCTGTGCTATAAAATATGTGTGCTAATTTACTAATTCATTAATTAAGAAGAGATAATAGTAGGTCTGGTAACTAACATAATTTGAAGTATGACACATTTAAATGATATTTTAAAAAATGCCTGAACTACTACAACGTGATATTGGGTATTTGTGTGATTACTACTGGTGACAAAAATCTTCAGAACTACTAATACTTCTATGGGCAGTGGCCTTCATCATAAAAGAAATGATAAATTTCAGTCTGAAATTAGAAGTAAATATTATTTTTCATCCAAAATTTCATTAGAAATCCCAATAGGGCATATGTAAAAAAAAAAACTAGACAAAGTGAAATTGTTTCTACTTCAGAGGCTTATTATAATTAAAAATTCTTATGTAAAGGTATCTAGTTCCTATTTATAGAAACACAAAGGCGCATTTCTTATTGTGTCGATGAGGACACATTTTAAATAAAATCTATGAAAATCCTACAAAGAACTCAGATTGACCATATGTTCCCTCATACACAGTATTTCCCCATGTTTGATAGAATTTTGATCATAACTATCAACAAAGTACTCGATGTAAAAGTTTTCTTTCAAGAAAAGAAAAAGCAAGTCTCTCAGTTTTGAAAAATGAAAAAGTTCAAGGTCAGTGCCCACCGTGCAACATGTATGGTTTACAATGATGAGTAATACACATGGTACTTGTGCTCATGAAAGTGTTAGACAATAAAGTAAGAAAAATGGTAAACAAATAAGCACAATTCTTTGATTGTAAGTTCATCGAAGTATCACCAAAAATGTAACATTTTCTAACTCACCAAGGTAAGTTTTTAAGAATTTGGGGTCAAATTTTAATATGAAATATTCCAGAGGGGATATTTATGCCTTTTCTTTGTTTCTTATCCCTGGTACCAAATTAGTAGAGTTAATGAGATATATGTGGGAGTTTCATAAGCATACTATTTAGTTAAATGTTTTAGTTCTTTGCCTTTCCCCATAGAGCTGAAGGTCAATCTCTAATTTTTATGAGATTCAAGGGTTCAATATCTAAATATGAATGGAATTGTATTGCCCTCTTCTTGGAAATAATAAGCATCCTGTGAAAGCTGTTCATGGATCCCTGTTGCCAACTGGTATTTATCTACACACACATATATCTAAATTCTGACTGCTTCTGAAAATTAGAAATCTGTTTCTTCCAAAAATTCTTTGTCACTCTGAAACAGTAAGTAAATTTGCTATATAAAGCATTATGCATATTTACTTTACAAATACCCAAAAGAAAACAGTATAATTCTAATTTTAAAGCCTATATAATAGCCTTGGAACCATTGCAAGAACTCATTGTTAACATTTTGAGGGATATTTCCTTGCCTTGCATCTTACAGCCTTTTGGACTCCATGAACATTTTTTATAATAAACTGATCTGAAAAAATTACATAGAAGTTCCCCAAATTAATAGCTGTATACCATGATTCCCAATCCTGGGGAATTTCAGAATCATTTAGGGAATGTATCAGTTTCTTAATGCAGCTGTAACAAATTACCACAAGCTTTTGGTTTAAAACAACAGAAATTGATTTTCTTACAGATCTGGAGGCTAAGAGTCCAAACTGAGTCTTACAAGCCTAAAATTGGGTGTTATCAGACCTGATTCTTCTGCAGGCTCCGGGGTTATATCTGTTCCTGGTCTCTCAGCATCTAGTGATTATCAGCATTCTCTGGTTAGTGGCTACCTCACTCCAATCTCTGCCTCTGTAATCACAGTGCCTTTCTCCATCTGTTACCTAATCTACCTCTGTCTCCCTCTTATTTGGACATTTGTGATTGCATTTAGAGCTGACCAAGGTCAGTCTGGATAGTATTCCTAGCTCAAAATCCTTGACTTAGTCATATCAGCAAAGTCCCTTTTGCCACATGATATAACGTTCAGTTTCTAGGAATTAAGACCTGGATATCTTTAGAGACCACTGCCCATCCTACCACAGGGAGGTTTTCCAAATTGCACTGATCCCTGGAGATGGCTCCCTTGCCCCTTCCCCTCAGGGAGAATTGCCACCATTGGAAATCTGAAAGTCACTGTTCTGAGAACCCAGCTGATATTTGAGATAGAAAAACAACAAGTAAGAATCACTGCCTGAGATATAAGTACACTATCATCTCTGGTCATTGATTAAATATCTGTGAAATTTTAATCTCTGAATAATGAATAAGTCATTTCATAAAATATTAATTGATTGAATGAATAATGTGTGACAGAAATTATGGCTTCTGTTCATGGTTGTTGTTTTTCCCTAGGCTTTCTATCTTGATAACAGTTCCTGAGCATATGCCATAATCCAAATGGACCTGAGAACAGACATTTTAGCCATTTAGTTCATGTTTCAGATAAAAGATTAGATGTAAATGTGTGTCACCAGCACTTAAAACACACTCAAAAAAAGGAAATTTGTACAAAACCAAGCTGAAATCAAATGCCTTTTATTTATCATTATAAAGTAATATTATTGGTAGTGATAAAGTGAAATTGATCCCTAATAATATAATGCTAAGAATTAATTATAAGAACTAACTAACCATTTTCTAATATCAGCACAAATATATTTTATAAAAAGCAATAAAACAAAATAAATGCCCTGCAACAGTACAAGACCTTCCGATACACTCACAACCTTTTTTTTTTTCCACAAGATTTTGGTTTCACTTGCCCCTTTTTGTCACACTACTTCTTTAGTTTCCTCTACTTCAATTAGCTTCCATATTATATGCACACTCTGCATTTTGTTGGGGATTTTTCACTCTGGTCACATCCAAGGTGCTCTGTCATTGGATTCCCAAATCAATTATTGATGGAAATCAGTGAACTGGGTTCCAGACTTAATTGCCACTTGGACTAGATCTCGCCACTTGCTTGCTGTAGAGCAAGCAAAGATTCTTTCAAGAGATTATGCTGATCAAACCTGTCCAGTAGTTGCTCATCCTCCTTGAGATGAGTTCAAGTTCCTACAAGACAACAGAGGCCCTCCTACCGGGGTATATGCCTAACTCCCAAGCTGTCTTTCAGAACTCCCTTCTGGGGCACTGGAAGCCTCAGCCGAGCACTTCCCAAAGTTTTCCAGAATAGCCATCATTGAACCTGAAATGTCCCTCATCAACTAGCAGCATCTTATTTATTATTCAAAACTTCATTTGGAGTCAGAAGCTCGGTCAGGTTTCTCTGAAACAGTCCTTTAACCCTGTCAAACCCCTCCTCTTTTATGTTCTTACTATTTTTTACACATGTTGCTTTGGGGTGACTCAGGACCCTCCATTTATACTTTGCCTACATTTCTGTGTTTGCATATTAAAATGTGAGTTTTCCCAGCAAGCTGACCATAGACCTGAGGCATAAAGCAAAGGAGGGGGCAGAAGGGAGGGCAAAACAGGGGAGGGATGTATACAAAGGCATATGGTGAGGTTCATGGGGATACAGTGGTGGGAGAATGATGTAAGAAAAAATTTAATTAATTAATGAAAAGCAAATAAATTTTTTAAAAGTGAGTTTGCACATTACATTATAGTCATTTCCATATCCTCACTTCATAGCACAATTCCATCACATATCATTAGCTTTCCAAGGACTAAATCCAGAAATTTGCCTCTACCTTCTCCCTCCTTGTAAACCTACTTTAGGAAACATTTGTTATGATTCATTTATACCTAGGTAGGGGTGTGTGTGTGTGTGTGTGTGTGTGTGTGTGTGTGTGTGTGTGTGTATGCACATGCACATGTATTAAAGAGCTTATATATACACACATACATAAGATTTCATATTCAAGACTAACCACTCTTTAATCTATATTTCTATATGTAAAGTAAACATAACTCTCCCTATTAAGTTCCAGATACATCACACGAGTAAAGTTTCCATGATGTTCCTAAGTATAGAAACCCTCCTGACACACAGAAAACACACCTCAAAGGGTCCCTCTCTGCCTTACAGAAAGCAATATAATCTGTGATTCACAGTTTGCAGAGTTCCAGGGTTGGACTGGATCTATGAGCACTGGCTGATGACTGAATTATCTTTACAACACCTAAAAGGCATGGACAAGACTAGTATTTGAGCACATGTAGCAAACCCCCAAAGAAGTCCATTTCAGTTTTCATACAAACCTTTAAAAAAATTATATATTTTGACACTTTTGAGCCAATAACAAATATAATTGCAAAAATGAAGGGAAAAAATCCACTATTGTCAAGTTTATAGTAAGAAAACAAGGTACATAAATCACACAGTGAGGGAGCACCTTTTGCTTTTTAATTTGAGATGCAAGAGTGCTAGCTACCCTAAAACATTCATATCTAGAATTGTCAAGATTAAAACAGGAAACCGCCTGATCATAAAATACTATGGCAGGAAACTGGTTGGTTCATCAAAGAGATGGGGTGCTTTCTGTCTTTACTGTTGTCAGAGTTAATTCTGTGCCTCCCTTATGGGCCAGATGCTCTAAGATAAAGATTGTAAAGTTGCCTCATAAAAGCAGACTTAAGTACACTTAATAAATACAGGCATAATACAAAGCACTGCCTGAAGTTGTAAGGAAGCTGAAATCAGTTAGCAAAGGTGGGATGTGGGAGTAAAGGTAAGCAGTCAAGTAATATGATGTGAGACACTACTGTGATCTACAGAAAACAAAATTTACATAAACTGCATATAACAAAACCATCAAAATAAGTAATGGATATACTTTGAAGAAGTGTTTCCTGCTTCTTCAGGATAGGTTTTTCTGTGAAACCTGAACAATCCAAATTGGATTGCATGAAAATATGCTGAACTGTGTTCCTCAACACTCCACCCTGTGATAAGCAAAATAATGGCCCCACAAAGATATCCACATCTATTTTCCTAGAACTGTTAATTCATTACCTTACATCACAAAAGGGACTTGTAGATGTGATTACAATTAAAGACCTTAAATGGGAGATTATTCTGGATGACACAGGAAGATCCTCCATAACCACAGTGGAGATCCTTCCCCATCTGGGTTCAGAATCAGAGGGACATGTACCTCTGGAAAATGATCAGAGATGTAGTGTTGCCAACTTTAAAGATGGCAGAAAGGGTACATGAGGCAAGGAACATGGGAAGCCTCTGGAAACTGGAAAAGACAAGGTAAAAGATTCTCCTCTAGAGCAGTAGAAGAGAGAGGTAACCCTGCAGGTACCTGTTACCCCATTTTAGCCAGGTGAGACTCACACCGGGTCTACAAGTACATTCACTGTTAGGTAACAAAATTCTGTTGTTTTAAGCCAGCAAATGGGTGGCGATGTGATTAGTTGCAACAGAAAAATAATACACACCCAGACTCTTTCAGAGCTTTTAACGAAACATGAAAATGATACAAACTGAAACAACCTGTCATAACCTCAAAATTGACCATTCAATGGATGGATACACTAATATTTGCACATGACTTATTTCTAAAATGTTTTATCTAGAGGCAGAAAAGTTGCTGAAATAGTACAAATTTTAAAGAGGTAATGAAAGATTCAGTGAATACTGAAAGAAAAAACTCTTGACAAATTACCAACTCCCAATGACTTCAGCAGAAAATATCAATTTACTTGAAAATATATTGTACATGATTAGAAAATCCTTTATCAACTATATTTCTAATTTTTTTTTCCTTCTTCTTCCCCCCAAAACCGATGTTGAAGTGTTATTTAGATGCAGTTTTATAAACATGTATTGGCATGCAAGTCTTCTAGAATTTATTATGGTGATAACAGCTATTAAAATTTAATTTGCTAATTGAAACTTTGTTGTTATTGAACACTAGGGCATTGATTTATACTTTAGGACTCAATTTACCGCTCACTGATTAAAAAAAAAAAAAGGGTAGAGTTGCCAATCCTTCTTACTCACCACTTTGCAGCAAAGGGGCCAGAACCACCACATCAAACCAATGCCCAAGAGCAGCAACAGCACCAAAATAGCAATGAGGGCTCCAATCCCACTAGACTAGAGAGAAGACAAACGCAAGATGGTAAGCAAAGCTTGGCATCAGATCCAAAATGCTTATTTTTTAAGGAGATAAAGGAAAATCAAACAAAAAGCATATTGTCAAACCAGATTTCTATTATTTCCTCTAAGTTCTATGAATTATCTTATATTCAATTTCATTATCACCTGTGAAAACAGGCGATAATGAATATAAAATCTTCCAAAGTGTCACAGTCTGCTTAAAAGTAATTTCTTAAAGAAAATAAGGGAAATCAAAGGGAGAGAGAGAAAGAGAGAAGACATACAGAGTTCTTATTTTTAAAATCTCTGGGAAAAGATTATTTTACTTATAAGCATGATTACCTCTAGGCAGAATTTATGCAGAATTCTCCCAGACTTTTTGATGATGGAATATGACTTTATATATTAAAATGCTAAGACAAAATGAATATAAAAAAATCACCAAGTGACTAAACCAACAATAATGGCTTTTTTATTAAACTAACACTGTTTTATAAACTACCTATAATTCAAAGGTATAAGCTGACACCTCCTTAGATGTATGTTACCAGACCACACCCACCAACAAGATAACTAAAGTTCTCTATCCTCGTCCACTATGCCCCTCCCCACTTTGCTCTCCCTCCTCTCACTCCCATTTTTGGACCTTAATTCCTAAGTCAGATTTCTAAGGTTTGTTATAGGTTTGATCTTATCTACCCTTTGTTTTGTTTCTCTGTGTGCCACATAAAGTGACACCATGTGATATTTGCCTCTTCTTTTGCTTGTAGAAGACACGATAATATACATACAAACCCTAAAAACTCCAATAAAAAACTAAGTGAAACAATAAATCAGTTCAGCAGTGGCAGGTAACAAAATCAATATACAAAAATCAGTTTCATTCCTATATGCAAAAATGAGCTAGAAGAGGATGAAACCAAGAAAACAATCCCATTTATAATTGCATCAAACAGAAGTAAACTTAACAGAGTAAACTTAAAGACAGTGAAGGACCGATACAATAAAAACTATACAAGATTGTTAAAAGACAGAGAAAGACACAAAGACAGGGAAAGATACCCCCTGCACATATATTGGAGGAATTAACATTGTTAAAATGTCCATCTCACCAAAGTGATATACAGATGCAATGCAATCCCTATCAAAGTTGCCATGGTATTCTTCAAGAAAATAAAACCAGCATTGCTGAAATGCACACAGAAATTCAGAATATCCTGAATAGCCAAAGGAATCCTGTTAAATATATCTTAATGCACGATGTAATCTCATGTCTTCCTTACCAGAATATCTCTTTACAGTTCAAGCACTATCTTTACAAGAACCACATTGGTGTTCTTTCACTTTATAAGTGAAGAGTTCAACCAGTCCTAAATTATTTGTTCTAGCCTTGCTTCCACCCCCTCTTCTAGAAACCACTTTCTTGATCTATAGGGCTCAGTTTAAGTCACTTCTAGAAGCCTATCTTGGGTCCTCTGTATAGAAAATTCCCTGCCATTGCTATACAATAAATTGTTCTCTACACTGTAATATCTAGCACTGATCACAGTTTGTTGCTTGCTTGCTTATTTATGATTAACTTGTTTAAGTTTATTTTAATTTCTCTTTTCTGTCACTATTCATTGCAAACTTTAGGAAGGCAGGGGCAATATCCAACCTACTTACCAAGATATACTCCAAAGAAATAAGACTCCAAAGCTACCAGTATAAAGGGAGTGTTTCCTGAATTGTAGCTTAAAGATAAAGTTTCCAAGAGAGAGGAGCTTCTCCCAAATCTCACTCTCTGGGATCCCTAAGTGTGTGTGTGTGTGTGTGTGTGTGTGTGTGTGTGTGTGTGTGTGTGTGTCTGTTAAAAGAAAAAATTCAGGAAAGAAACTAAATAAATAAATCAACACACTCTGGGTGAAAACTTGGGACTGGGGGCCTCCCTGGTGGCGCAACGGGTTAAGCGCAGCACTATGAAGCTATCCAGAGCCACTGCAGCACGAGTTCGATCCCTGGCCAGGGAGATTCCCACATGGCACAGCAGACCTCTCCTGCCTCACCTGCTGCTCCCCTCAGCAGTG
>PVIJ01015515.1:0-36199 GCA_004024925.1 Scalopus aquaticus
TAGAGACAGTTTAATTTCTTCTTTTCCTATTTGAATCCCTTGAATGTCTTTCTCTTGTCTAATTGCTCTGGCTAGGACTTCCAGTATTATATTGAAAAGTAATGGTGAGAGTGGACATCCTTGCCTTGTTCCTGATCTTAGGGGAAAGGCCTTCAGCTTCTCACCATTGAGGATAATATTGGCCGTGGGTTTCTCATATTTTATCAACAGGTACATAAGCTCTGTGGTCAAACATGCAAAGCTTTTGAACAATTCAAATTGTGTTCTTTTTCCAAGAACTGCCATTTGAAACAAGAACCATTACGTTTACATGTCTAAGTTTTTTAATGTTTTCCAAAATTTGGATATTATCCTTAATAAATATTTGTCTCCATTACCCAAAAGAAAATTGGTACATACACAAGAATCATCATTATCTATGATGGGAACCCTAATAATAAAAGGAGCGATTATGAACTCACTAGCCAACTTAGGGACCAGAACAGTCCCGACACCATGGAACTTATCTTTGTTATCCTCTCAACCCAGCTGTACCTTGGCCTTCCCACTACTGGAGAACGCCTGGCCAAATTTACTTTTTATCTTTCCCTTGCTTTTCTTTAATACTTTGACTATACTTATAAGCATACTTTAAATGGTATATTCAGGTTTTTGATCTTTAGGACAATGATGTCATATTGTATGTAGTCATCTGCATTTTAAAAATATCTTTAAATTTTAATCAAGGTAACATTGGTTTCCATTACTGTTTGTATTGTGGAAGTATGCCCCACCCCCCTTCCGGGGCTATTACCATAAGCTTTCTGCCACCATCTTGTTTCAGTCAACCCAGTGCTTCTTGGATTTACTAATGCTGATGTATACAGCTGTAGCTTATCCACACCCTTGCTTATAAACTGGGTCATCATAAGACTTCAGTATCATTATCCCTTCCCTTCTTATTGAAGATTGGGTTGTTTCTCCAATTCATTTTCTTATAAAATGTTGCTGCAGACATCTTTTACACATCTTTCATTTGTGCTCATGTTTTTATTTTCTCTGTATTTTAACCCCCCCCCCCCGGGAGTTCTTGTTTTTGTAGGATCAGTCTTCAGACATAGGTAGTTTCCATTGCTGTTAGGATTTTTGTCCATCTTATTTCTGATGGAGATTTTTTTTCTTGAAAAACTCCCTTTTTTCTTTTATGTGGGTCTCTAACAATGAATCTACTCAGTTTTTTCGTGTGTCTGTGTTCTCAATTGATTTTTACTTTGAAAGGTATGTTAACTTACCCACAGAATTCTAACTGGGTGGCTATTTTCATTGGTGGTATAAAAATATTCTACTTTTTTTGGCTTTTTCATTCTTGTTGGGGGTTTAGTCATGTATATCCCTGTTCCTCCTTGGATGGCCATGTTTCATTTGTTCTCTATGTTTTAACTTTTTCTTCTTGTGTTTAGCTTCCACCAGCGATATTCAGATATCTAGTTGTGATTTTTGTTATTTACTCTGCTAGGGGTTCAGAGCACTTCTTGAAACTTGGTTTGATACAATTCATTAGGCTTAGGAAATTCTCTAGTATTCTGTAAATACGGCTTCTCCCCCATTCTTTCTCATTTTCTTTCCATTTTCCTTAGGTCCTTGTGATCATTTCTGTAATGTTTATCATTTTTTTTCCTTTCCATGTTTCAAGCTATTGTTGTCTACTGACCCACTTCCTAGCTGTCTTATTTTTCTTTGGGATGGGCTCCATATCTGGTCAGAGGCAAGTATTTTCTTTGTAATTAATATTGTAATAACTCTTATTAGAGGTATTTATACTTAAAATGGCAGTTAGAGATGGTGGGGTTAAAATAAAAACCAAAATAATTATCATCATTATCTCCAATAGAAAATGCCCACAGGTTATGCTAACACTAAAACAGTATTTACAAACTCAGGCTGGTTACTGACTTTATTTTGATTTCATAAATACAATTTTTTTTTAAATGAAAGACTAATCAATCTGAAATCAAAGAATGAAATCTAGCAGTCTAGTACCTATATGAAGAAGTATTAGATTGGACACAGGAAAATTGATGTAATTTTACCTGTTTCATGGAATTCTTGGATTTGTTTTCACTTAGTCATTAATCATTCTCCTTTATGTTACTTTTTAATTCAGCTTACTCTTTGAATGCTAGATACTGACTAACGTTGCATAGAGAAGAGATCATCAATATGGACTTGGGCTGTAAGCAGTTCTACAACCTTAGAAAATAAATTTTCTGTGCCTTCGGCTTTTCATTTATATGGAAATAATACTCTCCAACTCACAGCTATTTTGCATATTTGGCAAGAACCTTTCATACAGGTAGCTGCCTAGTTTGCTCTATTGTCACTTAGAGTGTAATGGACACTTACAGAACTGCCATCGTTACTACTGTCATGTTGATCTGTCCCTGTGTAAGACTGCCACAAACCTAGACACTCACAGTGCCATTTACTGTCTCACAGTTTCTGTGGCTCACTGACCCTGTCATTGTTTAGCTGGGGTTTCTCGGGAGGCTGCAATCAAGATGTTGGCCGGGGCAGGAGACTCCCCTGAGGCCCAATGGGGGAAGAATCCCCCTCTAAGCTCACGTACGGTGTGGTCGTCAAGATTCAGTCAGTCCCTTTGGGGACTTTAGACTGGAGCCTCATTTGCTTCCAAGATGTTAACTGGATACAAACCAGTTCCTTGCTGTGTAGACATAAACATCACACGGCAGCTAGCAAGGGAGAGGCTGCTAGCAAGATGGATATGATAATCTTATGTAACACAGCTATGGAATTAAAATCCGATCACCTCTGTCTTTCTCTATTGGTTAAAAGCAAGTCACAAATTCCACCCACACTCAAAGGGAGAGGATTGCATAAGGACAAGACCATCAGAGGGCGGGGCACTAGGGCCAGAGTGTCTGCCACAACTTTCAGCTTTAAGCAGCTCAGAAATAATTCTTTTCAGATAGTCACTTTTTAGTTAACCACAGTTCATTAGATCTTTCTGTCAACACTGCATGAAAAAATAAGGTTTGTTTTCTTATATAATACATCTGGGTAACACATGCTCTTATATCAATTTGCACAAAGTCAGAATGTCCAGCAAGGTGTCAAAAAGTCCTATCGTAGGAGATGGTCTTTGAAAAAGCAAACATCTTGAGTTAATGTTCTTTTTTAACTCACTATACAGAGACATTACTAAATTCTTCATTAGCATACACTTGGTTAGAACTTGCCTTCCATTTTGGATGAAAATAGTTTCATTTACTGATTAATACCATTAAAAAATATCTTTCTGAACTACTTTCCCTCATCAAAAATCACCTGAATTTCTCTGGGCTACATATGTGTTTATTAGAATTTATATTTGACCTTAAAATAATCTTTTTTAAATGTCTGATTATTGTTAATTCTTCATTATGGAATATTTCAATATATACAAAAATAGATTAAAACAGTTCAGGACCAATATTCCTTCACCTATATCCCTACCCACTTACTTCCCCAAATGCCCTTAATTGTTTTGAAACAAATCAGTCAGTATCATTTCCTCAGTATATACTTCACTCTGTACTTCTAAATAATGAATTTTTAAAGACATGACAACACTATTATTATCACAACTAAAAATAAAGAATTCCTTACACATATCCAGTTTTATCGACCCCCAATTGCCTCCCAATAGTTACTGTACAGTTTGTTAGAATCAGGACCCAATCAGCTGGAATTGATGGCAACATCTCTAAGTATCTCTAAAGTTACAGGTCTTCCCCCTGGTATATTCTAGCTATATATTTGTTCAAAAAAGCATGTTATTTGTTCTGTAGTTTCCCACAGTTTGAAATTTGCTGATTATATCCATGTGGAGACTTATTTTATGTGCTTAAGAAAAGCTCTGTGCCATTTCTGAAAGAGCTAGGGGCTTAGTGTGCGCGACAAGCCATACGCTAGAACCTTCATTTTCCAAGATGAGATTTTAGCCTGATGTCATTCAAGCTTTTCACGTTCTGCTCAAGAAGCTGTACCCAGGGGTCTGAACCTGTATCATCTCTGCACACTCCTGACACGTCGTAGAGGCTCTGACTGAGCACTTCCTCACATGGAAAATGGTCCTGTTCCCGACAGGTCTTTATGTACTGCATTTTTTTTGGGTGGGTGGTCAACTGGTCAGGAAAGTCCAGCCAGGAGTGACTAGTTGGGGTTGTCAGTGTTTGACAACACTATAGGTTTCATTAGCTAAAAGACTGGGAAGCCAACAATTGCTTACAGGATAGCTACAGCCTAAACTTCTAAATAAATAAAAGTGGAGTCTTCCTGTCCAGTAAAAATGTATTGAGTGCCAGGCAGTAGGCTGGATGCTTGGTCAAAAAAATGGTTCCTGCTTTCAGGGAGATTTCATCAAGTTAAGAAGCGATTACATACACACTGCTATGACAGTGCAGGATGGGTGGCCAATGAGGCTGGGGCCAGGAGTGAGGAACGGTCATCTAAGAGCACCCTTCCAGGCACTACCATCATTTTCTGGCAATCCTCCCCCCAGCAGTGTGAGACACATACTAAGCTAATTTACAGAGGCAGAAAACATGGCTTGCAGAATTGCAGCAAAGCTGTGGGACTAAGCAATAAGAGTTGAGATTAAAACCCAGTTGTCTACTGTAGAACGTCTATGTGAGGAAGCACAAGTAGTCATGATAGAGACTCCATATGAGTAGATGATCAGAATAGGTAGCAACAGTCTCGTTGCTTTCTGTAGCACTGTGGCAGGAGACGGGGCTTTGAATTCGTAGTGGCATTGGGTCCTGGCTCACATTGTGCGTGCAACTTGGCAGAAGTTACGGCTCACTCTGGAGACTATTTTCCTAACTCTGTGTTGGTGATAACAATACTTCACAGGGTTGTTGAGCCTGGAGCAAGGGAAGCGCTCAGTAAGAGATGGTGATGCGAGGATTGCTTTCCCAGTTAGATGTGGGCAACAAAAGAGGGCGCAGGATTGGCTTCAGAGTCATCTGTAAACAAGGAATATTTTTTGTCTTCGTGCCCATAGAGAAGTGCTTGAGTTGGCAACATGGAAACCATATCAAATGGACTGTCTGGTGAACACAGGTACATGAGGTCTCTAGAGCCAATATAAATGTGTGGAGGGAAGCTTCCTCTAGGCTAGGCAGATGAAATAATCAAACCAAGTTTGCTCGAGTTCATGACCAGAACCTAAGCAAAGCATACCAGACAATTTCTTAGCATCAAATTGCCTCTCAGAACCAGCATAATAAGGTTGACAGTCCAGTTGATTGGTGACACAAGGCACCAGCATTCTATTTTCCTTTGCCGAGTTTTCTTCAAGTGAAGTATTCACCAGGGCTGTGTGGACTGACAATACAATGATGAACACGTGAGACAGAAGAGCTAGCGTAGATGCGTTATCTGTGTCAGATGGCACGGAGAAGGGGACATAACAGTACTGGTAGATGAAGGTGTGAGGTAAGAGAATGGAAGTGCTGGGGAGATGATATTGGGTAAGGAGTCAATGACGTGTCCTGTGTTATGGAAGGCACAGATATTTAGGGTGTATGAGGAGAACAGAAGCCAGCAGAATGGCCAGAGAAGGAGAATGAAACTTAAGTGCTACGAGAGAAGGTAATGAGGGGAAGTCAGATACTGCAGCAGGAAGATGCACAACTTCGGGATTCCATAGACCTGTGTTAGGGTCTCTGGCCCCTCTCTAACAAATCAAAAACACTTTGATTCAGTTTCAGAGACTTTTGATTACTTAATTAAAAAGACATGGCATATCTGACTTTCGCATGAAATATTCAGGAATTGACAATAAGTGCTTATTCTTAGGTGGACAGATCCTTATGCAGTAAGAATCTGGAATATTCTGTGACATTAACACCTCCATTTCAAGGCTATAAACACACGGGATATTTAACTATTCATCTTTCCCCTGATAAGTGTTTTTCAGAGTAGATTATTTTGATGGCCAAAGTGAAATTTATTTGCTGTCTAGAATGTTTATGCTGTTTTTATTTTACATAATAATAATCAATTGAAGTGAATGATTAATCCTGATTTTTCATATAAATTTCATCAAAATTTTATTTCACTCTGATTAAGGAATTGCTCATAAATTTTTGGCACTACCATCTCTGTACCATATCACTCTCACTAGTACAGATTGTTTTTGTTGTTGCTGGTGTTGTATTCTTAGGATGAAATAATGTTTTGTAAATCCTGAGGCTGGAGTGTGAAATGAAAAAAAAAGTTATCTGATGAACAGAAAATGAATTTGAGATATTAGAAGAATACACACCTAATTATATCTGTAGGTTACTAGTCACATATCAGCTTTTTTTCATTTTAATTTCTTGCTCCTTAAATCGAGGTAATTATAATATTGAATATACTGCCTTTCCTGTGTTTTGCAAGCCTTTAAAGCATTTGCGCTACATGTATGCTCTTTTAGTCAATGTTTGCTGTGTGAGGTCCAGGGGATTTAGAAGTTAATTACTTCTTAATTTCATTTACAGTAGTCTTTGATCATACTCTCAGTGAATTTTTTCTGTTTTTCTCTTTGGGCAAAAATCTTGCCCAGTATAGGTGTGGTTAGGGAGATACAGCTCGGTTAATCCAACGTGCAGCCCCTTCAGTAGACTGGCCTCCTCTTGAGAGGATGTGTACTGCTGACGGCAGCACCCACCCTGGGTCCACCTCCGTGCCCACCCTTTGTTTAATTAGGTGCTTACTTGATATAGAACTGGCTTTTCTCGCTCATTAAAGGTGTTGAGTATAAAAAGTGTGTGTTCTGCCTCTGCTTTTTACAACATCTCAAATTAACCTCCACTGAAAAATAAAACAGAAGAGGGGCCTCCCCAGTGGCGCAAGGGTTTAAGTCTCAGCCTATGAAGCCATCCCCAGCCAGGGAGCTTCCCACAGGGCACAGCAGATCTCTCCTGTCTCCCGGCTGCTCCCCTCAGCAGTGCATTTTAGTGGATCCGCCTGTTCTGCTCCCCAGTCTGTCTTTGGTGAATCCTCTCACCATCCCACACCTCTGGCCTACACCCCAGTTCTTGTATGCACAAATAAATAAATCTTTAAAAAAATAAAGAAAATAAAACAGAAGAGAGGTGGTGATGGTCTCACCTACCTGCTTCAGTGACACATTTTGTCAAAAGTAAACCAGTGATCTGAGCATAGTACTGAGGGGTACAGCAAAGGGGGGGGGAGGCAGGGTAGAGATGAACACAAGGGAATAAGGGGATGGTTCACAGGTGATACTGTGGCGGGAAAACTACACGGACCACAACGATGTAAGAATAAATAAGATTCTGATGACTGAAAAGGATCAAGTAGAATAAAACGCAATACAGTAAAAAGTCACTTCTGGATTGGAACCAAGTGTCTGGCACAGTTTGCTCAGGTACAATGTGTGACTACTCACTGGTATGGTCTCGGCGGCACTTGCATTTTGTAAGGGTGACTCGGCTCCAACAGAGATGCGAATGGATAACCTATGCTTCCTGTGCAGCCATGAGAGAGCTGGTTTACCTTAGACTTCTACATCCTTCCCGTCTGTTTCTCACAACAGACTCATGTCTAAACAGTGCGAACGTTTTTAACAACTAAGCATTCTACACTGTGTCCTCCCTGGGCTTCTGATGGGACAGTGAGAGAAATCAGTCTATTTAAATTTATTCCTCTTAAAGTACTTTTCAAATAACACTTTATAGGATCGTCTAGATAAGTTAATTCCCTAATAAGAAATTAATCAAGTCAGTACTAGATGAATAAAATATGCTATACGTTATCATTTTCCTTGAGATCTCCATGGGACAGGAAACTTTTGCTACTCATCTGAAAAGCTCAAGAGGTGCATCTATGCAATCAATTATTTAATGTTGCTATGGCTTGGGACTTATAGAGAAACATTTGAGTTAGCAACAAAGAAGAAAATCAAATGAACTGTTTGATGAACTCAAGTGCCTGAAGTCTCTAAAGACAAGAAAATAGGAGAAGAAAAACTTTTTCCACACTCTAACACATTAGAATAAAAATGGGTTTTGTTGTAGTTTGTGAGCCAAACTTCAGCAAATATTTCCAGCCTGGCCTTTCTCACGATGTCACACTGTCTCTTGGCAGCTGTGTGCTGAGGCTGACGGTCCAGCTGACTGGAGCTCCCAGAGACCACCACTCTCTTCTTTTGCCAGATTTTCTGAAGTAAGTCATTTACCAAGTCTCCGCGTCACATTCTTGCGAAACGGGTTTAAATCAAATGTTTCTAGATCATCTTGAACTGTGTTGGATGCCTCACCCCTTGGACCTTGAGTGCTGGTCATTATATTGAGCTTATTAGTGGAGAGTCTTGGAGATGTGATTAAAATCTTTTACAGACAGGGAGGCCAAAAGCCTAGAGGACTAAAGTGCTTTGCTTAATGTGGGGTTTTCTCAGTCTCAGTACTATTGACATTTTGAGCTGGTTAATTCCTTGGCCCAGGCTGGAGGGGCTGGGGGCCTGCACACTGTGGAATGCTGAGCAGTGCTCTGGCCAGCTCTACACATTCGATCACAGTAGCAAACCCCCAGTCGCAACTGTGAAAACTGTTTCTTGACCTTGCCGAAAGCACCCTGGGAAACAAAATGGCCCCAACTGAAAACCACTGGCCTAAGTCACACAGTGAGATAGTAACAAGAGTTAGCAATGGCGCCCAGGCCTCCTGTCTCTTAGTCTGGTGCCCTTACGCAGTCCCACTGCGCTCACATGAGCGCTACTTCGAGGGCACCTATTGGTAAGCACCCTTAGCTGGCTCGGAGAAAACCTTGGAACTTGGTTCATTGTGTGGTTGTGTTCTAGTGCCCATGCTCACGTGACGAAAATGCATAAATAGAAAAAGACCAAGATGACAAACGTGAGTGATTTATCGAAAAGAGCCCTGATTATTTTCCATGACTAAAGTGTTGTGTCTCGTTAATGAGGAATATATTCAGCAGCTTGTGTCTGATAATTAGGCATTATAGCAAACACTCATTTTAGCGCACAGAAGTCTAAATTCCATAACCACTTCACAAATACCTTCAAGTGATCAATTTTATCACTTGTTAATAGTTGGATAGCTTCATAAAATGCACACAAACATGCCAAGTCTGAGAGAACCGGTGCAGCCCGCAGGGAGACTATGGGCCCATACTGGATAGTTACATAGGCCGGAGATGTCAGCTGCCGCAATTTGAAAGGACTGAATGATGTGGTGAATTACTGTTTATTCAAATGGAAAGATTTTCACTATATATTGATGGAAAAGTACGTTTTAACACAGTTATCTAGAAAGGAATCCATTTTTGTAGCATGTCTAAAAGTGATATTAGGGTGTTGAAAATTATCGTCTTTGGAACATTTTCTTCCTTCCACCTATGGTTCCTATCTTATCCATACTGTGTGTTATATGTGTGTGTGTGTGTGTGTGTGTGTATACATACATATATGTAGTCATATATATATGTATGTATATATGAGATACCATAGTGAGAAGTGAAGTGGGGGAGGGGAGAGTGGGGAGGGAAAAGGAATTTCAATTTTAAAGAGCGGGATTGGGAAAAACTTACTGATGTGTCAGCATTTGAACAGGACTTAGATGAGGGAATTCCATACAGGTGTCTAGAGAAATGGCACTCTTGGGCACAGGGAAGGCCACACGCGATAGTCAGAGTCACAAAAGAGAAAGAAGTTTGGGAAATGCCTGAAGGACATCCGGGGCACCATTGCTGCTGGAACAACGGAAGTAGCTATGCCGTGGCAGAGAAGACAGTTCTAGACCATGCATGAACTGGTTTTTCTTAGTGAGATGAAGGAATGCTGAAAGATTTACGTAGAGGAGTATCATGATACTTTTACAATCACTTCGGCTGTTCTGGTTAGAATATACGATCTGGGGGATGAGATTTAAAAGAAGGTCAGTAGTTAGTATTCTACTGGGAGGATCCAGTCAAATCCAATCTTTGGCCTGAGAAACATGAAGGATGCTGCTGCGATGGGGAGACTTGTGTGAGAAACAGGCTTGGGGAGAGGTGAGGAGTGTGGTTTGGTACAGATTATACTTGAGACACCATTATTTATCGAAGCATATATATGATTTTGACTTCAGAGGAAAGGACCAGAATGGATTTATGTATTTTAGACTCATCAGTGTATAAATATGTTTAAAACTGCAAGACTGGACAAAATTACCAAATAAGTGACAGGGCCTCCCTGGTGGCACAAGGAGTTAAGTCTCAGCACTGTGAAGCTATCCGCAGCCACTGCAGCATGAGTTCGATCCCCAGGCAGGGAGCTTCCCACATGGCGCAGCAGACCTCTCCTGTGTCCCCGCTGTTCCCCTCAGCAGTTTATTTCAGCAGATCTGCCTGCTCTGCCCCCCTCTGTCTCTGGTGACTCCTCTCACCTCACCCCCCACACCGCTGGCCTATGCCCCAGCTCTTGTATGCATAAATAAATCTTTATTTTTAAAAAAAGAATGAAATCCAGTGGTAATACCACCCTTGGAAGTTTCATGAGATGAGTGGGAACTGAGACAGGAGAAATGGTTAGTTCCATAGAAAGAAGCGACACCAGGACAGCAGGATGCCATGAAAATGAAGACACTATAGAAAAAAAAAGATAAGTGTCCAATGCTGATAGGACAAGTAGGCTGAAGCATGAGACAATGACAGGGTTTAAATACACGGAGACTATTTGTAACCTTGACTCCAATGCTTTTGGCGTAAGGCGGGGTCGAAGGTTTGGCTGGGATGGGCCCAGGAATGTACACGAGGAAAGGAATGGGAGCCCTTGAGTCAGGCGATTCATCTGGGAACTTTGGGGTGAAGGGACACAGAGAAGAGACCGTAGTTACAAAAACATGTGGGGTGAGCAGTGTTTTAAGATAATAGGAGAAATTACAGCATGTTGTTTGCTGACAGCAGAGAGTAAATTGTAATGGTTCCAGAAAGAGGGTAGAAGTGAAAGTGAGGTGTTTTTCTAAGTCAGGGTCTTGAGTGAAAGTGGCAGTGACCTTCAAGCAGAGCGCAGAGTGTGTGTCTGTATTAGCAGGAAGAAAACAGCACATGCGCACACCTGTGGGAAGCTAGAACTTGCGGATATTCTTTTCTTAAGTTCTCCCTCCCTCCTTCCAGCTTTCTAGGAGCAGAAGAAAACCAGATATTAATAAACAGCTGGAATGTGTATTACGCTGACAGACTGTGGAATTTAAGTCATGGGGAATGAGGACACGAGAGGAGAGGAGAGGAAGGCATAGTGAAAAGTTAGTAAGGGTAATGAATGGGCTTTTTTGGCGAGGGGTAACTGGAGGTGGGGTACAGGAAGAAGTGAACTGCAAACGTAGGCGATGGTAGACAGAATTGGATTCCTGAAATTGAAATTAGGGTGTGCTTCCATCTTTGGTTCTGACAGGGGCTAGGGCAGACCCATGGGGGTGGGGGAGGAGACCCAGTAGAAGATGAAGAAGTGAAAGTTCAGGGTGTTTGAAGCATTATCTATGTGGGTAATAAAATGATGAGGGTTATGTCTGAAGCAGTATGGGAGAGAATGGCAATTAGCCAAGAGAGCGACACTAAAGTCCACAAATGACTGCTACAGGGAATGGTTTTTCTGGTCACATGATGCTCAAAGCAAGGAGATCTAGGGAAGAAGGAAGGAAAATACAGTTAAAATGTTTTATAGACACTGGAGAGCAGGACTTGACCGTCTTAGAGGTCATTACAAAGACAGACTGTGGACTACTAATCTGCTAACATCATCCTCTACACAACTAAAGCCACTTTGATCCATTTTAATCACAGTCACCAAATTTTAATATTTGTTCAGAGAATCAATTGATTACTTAGCTGTCACCTTTCGCTGGTCTGGAGGTGGTTCTTGAGAGTGGGCATTTTCTTCAAAGTAGGGACATGAAATTGTAAATCATTATTTTAGCTGAAGAATTTGAAAATCTGATGGAAAATACCTCAAGTCCAAGCACAGTGGACTTAGCAAAGCAGCAGAATAAACAATAAAGTTCTTCAGTTAACGTTGGCAAATGCAGCCAAACAGCAAAATAAAATCAATGGCAGCAATAACAACAAATAAGAAACAGAACAGATGGCCTGTTAAAATTTGGATTTTAGAAGAACATTATTTTTTTTTTTTTACTTTTGGTAGCAGTATGTCTCAAACATTGCCACGGAACATTCCTACACGTATGTGTGTTAGCAACTTATTCTAAGTTGGTTCACTTGCTGGCTCAGCCTCCCTGTCCCTGGTGCTAGAGACCCTAGTTGTGTAAGGTATATGGGGGAGGAGGAAGGGTGTGGGGAAGAGGTATAAGAAACAATGGCTTGTGTTTCCTTTGTGGTTAAGCACAGAGACTCTATGGTATTTTATGGGAGTTCAAGGCAATTAGAATAGAAAGTTGGGTAAGCCAAACAGATATCATGGCAGGTAAAGTATTTGTTTAAAGGGTGCATCTTTCTAAGTCCTCAAGTCTTATAAGGTTTGCTTCTAGTTTCCCCTAATATTCCAACTATTCTGGCGCTTCTTGTCAAGAAGAGCTGCAATTCTGGGGAATGGAGAAATTTTGTTGGGGGCGTTTATCATATACTCATTTTACCCTTTGCTATGTTTGTTTTCTTTATGTAGAATCACATTAGCAACCAAGGACATTAAATGTTTACCAACCAGCATATATTCTCTGTTAAACCTTCTTCTGCAACTATTACTTGGTCTCTTTCAGTGACAGACCGCTTGGTTCCACATCTATTCAAGCTACTTCTAAATGACTTACCACATCATTACAGGTTACAACTCTCTCCTGGACAAAAATCAATCCATTTAAATAGGAAATGATTTGCTCTCAGATTAACACTACATTAACATTTCAAACTATTGACTAAAAATGTCAGCCTCTCATATTTTAAATGAATAGATTGGTAGTTACCAAAATAATGAGGTAGCCAAAATATTGTGGTTTGTCTTGTTATTTTTTCCACAAATAGCATTTAAAAACAGATATAGAAACTATTATTTCTTTGTTATTAACTTGGCTCTACTTATGCGCTCTACTTAATTTGAGTTGGGAATAATCAATCATTGGTATTCTTTTTCTAATGCCCTCTTGCAAATTCTCAAAGTTTAAAGACACGAGATAATGTTTTACTTTCTTAAGATGTTTTAAAAATGGTGATCATTTATAAATTCCAAAGAAATTCACATAAGGCAATATTCTAATACTAATTAGCAAGCTATAAACCTCCACTAAAATGAATTAGTACCTAAATTGCCCAGCAGCACTGTTAAGTTTTTAGAAATTGATACTTGCTTACTTATGTTGATCATAACTTTCTCTTTAGTCCTGTTTGCCTCTATGTACCATTTACTTCTCATAATGAAGCTGTGTCATTATTTAGAAGGTCAAAAGTGAAACTCAGATAAGTAACCTGTCAAAATATCAGGTCGCTGGAAGAAATGGGTTACAAAGTTTAAAACCTGTGATGTGGTTGGTGCTGTGCTGTGCAAGATGGTTTCTGATTATTCTGGAAAATACAAACCTCATTCTTACCAGTAGACAATAACTTATTTATATAATGCTGTGTCATTCTCAAAGTACTTTTATCCATACTACCTTATACTAGCTCAACTTCATTTTATTTTTTTAAGGTTTATTTATTTATGCATACAAGCTGGGGTGCAGGCCAGAGGTGCGGGGCGTGCGAGGATTCACCAGAGACAGAGCGGGGAGCAGAACAGGCAGACCAGAAACACACTGCTGAGGGGAGCAGAGGGCGAGGCAGGAGAGGTCTGCTGCGCCATGTGGGAATCTCCCCGGCTGGGGGATGGAACTCGTGCTGCAGTGGCTGCTGATAGTTTGGTAGTGCCGAGACAACCCCTGGCGCCACCAGGGAGGCCCTCAACTTCATTTTATATCAACCATCAGAGACAGGAAAGGTCAGTATATTTAGTTCGATGTTACCAAGAAAGTACCTAAGAGATTAAATGAAGTGGCAAAGGTCACAGATGAAGCAAAAGAGTCTCCAAGGTCTTCTACCTCATGCTGACGACACACTCCAGATGCCACCCTCACGCTCCGTGACCTCCAACCGCCTGCACCGGGCAGCCAGCTTTCGCAGGTACCCTCACTGGGTCGCCCCTCCATGGCCACACGCACCTCATACTGCTCAGACTCGGACAGCCCGCTCTGTGCCACCATGGCGTCTTCAGAACCCAGGCATGGGATCTGCCTTGCTTGGCTCAGCTGATGTCTCTAGGACTGAATTGTTCTGGAACAGGAGAAGAGGAAAGTCCCTTCAGGGAGATGCTCCCTGGTGAAGGAAAGCCACAAGAACAGCCTCACTACTGCTCTGCTTTCTCTTTTCAGGTTGCTGAACACAAGTGGCCATTTTTCTTGTGGGCTGGTCAGGAATGGCTGGGTCACTCCAACACCACACAAAAGCAGGGTGGGACTGCCAGGAACCGAGCAGAGGTCACCTCCCCTCCCCCACCCCAGGAGGCTGAGGGGTTGAACTGAGATCCTAGCTGAGAACACCAGATGCTCGCCACTCAGACCACCGTGTGTGTAATTCCTCCTTTTCCTGCCATAACACTTGTGTGAGGGCTGTGCTGATGTTAGGCCTTTCCAGAGAAGATTTCTCTTTTTCACCATGACTCCAAATGAGACAGAAATTTCTCTATTATCTTTGTTTTCCTTTAGCATCCTCTGAGATTTCTGCCTAATCCATATTTTCACTGAAGGTATGACCTTTCCAACATCCTCAATTTATACAGAGGATTTTAAGCATAATTCCTTACTTATGGGGCTCAAGGCTTGAATCCTTTCCTTCACTTTGCTGGTTAATAAAAAGCCTCTTAGTTACCCAGACAGCCAAACACCCGTGCAAGCCACAAGAGACGCAGCTTTAGCATCAGTTGAATAACTGGTCTTCAGGTTCTTTCATTTACTTCTTTGTTCATATCGTGTGAGATCAGATGTGCACTAAAAGTTGTATTTGATATTTTATGTGGCCTATCTATCCATTTTCTACTGGAGTGATTTTTAAATTATCTTATATACAGCCAGAAAGTGCTGTCTCAGAGATCTTTGTAGAGGCTAGAATGAGTATATATTTGCAAGGTTGTGCGGAAGAGAAAGCCTTCTGAGCTACCTCTGAGGAGAGAGACTGGACACACGTGGGAAGCGCACACAAGGCCAATCTTTCTCAGTGGCTTCATTCTTCTACACTGTGCCCAGGCATTTCAAGTGTATTTAGTGTGCCAATCCTAAAATATGGCTGTCAATCAACTGGGCAAACAAACGATCCTAATGGTTAGCCCATGTCCAAAGGACACATACTGGTAATTTTACCCCAAAATGCTCACAAACTATCCCCACCATTAGCCTCTAGATTTGCATGGGTACAAATTAGAAAAGTCCTTTAAAAGCCTACCACTAGGCTTTTAAATTAATCTCTCCGGAGAATACTGGAATCTGGCCATTATTAGATCAGGAGACAATGATGGGTAGGGCTAGGAGTAAGAGGAACATAGGCTTATTCTGGGGAGGTAACTCCCTATTGACAGTGCTAGTATCTGTGAGCAAGAGGACCCAGAAGATTCTTCTATTCATTAAGGGAGTCAAGGGTATTTTGGCTGTGGGAGCTTGGTTTGGGACTGCCGAGACCTCTATATCCACTGATAGTATCCTTCCTATTACCTATATCAAACTTGTCCCTATTCCAAATTTTCCCAGTAGAGAATTGGTTAAGTTGTGGATTTAACTGATAGTGTAATCTAGCAACTCACCAGATTACACTAAGTATTTGGCTTTCCTGAATCCTGGCTTTTACTGAATCCTCTAAATGCAAGAGACAGTAGATTCATGTTTTTTACTTTCTCCATATTAGCCTTAAAAGTAGCAAACCACTCCCACAATGTTTCAACTTCAATGATCACTGCATTCTAGGTGCCTAGATGCTTAACTCAATCATCAGTTTTGTCATTCTAGGCCACGGGCCACTGGGTGATTACCCATCAACATTAATGGGATCTTTAACTGCTATCAATCTATACTAAGTAAGACAATTAATCCTAGCTTTCCCTATGTCCCTGGTTATCAGCAGTATGTAACACACTGATTATAAGGATTTCACTATCCATAAGTGTCCTTAGTTGTATGTAACAGTAACCAACTGTAGTTGGCTTATGCACAAAGGTGAAGGCTACTGAAAGAAAATCAGTTATGGAACAGGATTGGTATTAGGGATTGAGAAGCAGGCTTAAGACACAGGAACTAAGGGAAACCAGGGTTTGCCTTAAGTATGTTCAGATGACAGTTGAAAAACTAAAAAATGACAAAGGACAACTACAGTGAGCAAAGACATGATTTTACATCCTACTATGCCATGTCAGTAGGGACTGGTTAGGAATTGAACAAGCTACTTTAAGGTGACTATCGGAAGAACCAAACCAAATATGCACAAAGTATGAAGAAATAGGTCACAAGATGAAGCTCAACCCAAATTGGAAAGAAAGGCCAATGGGAATGCAGTTCCCATATCAAGTTCGCACATTTGTATCCACAGCTACGACCAATGCAAAGCTTCGCAAGCTTATGTTCTAATCTCAGCACACTGCTCTGCTTTGTGTGGAAAGAGGACTGAATACTACGATTCAACAGAGAGGTTATCGTTAGGTCTCTGGGGACTCCAGCAGGGACCCAACACAGATTAAAAAAAAACAAACCGTATACCAGGAGCTTTGGTTCAGTTAGATCAGCAGCAGTATTTGCTTCTGGTATTAATACTTTCTTACCAAGGACCGTGAAAGCACTAAAATATCTCTTCTGTGTTTGTTTCAAAGCTCTGGCATTTCGGGGTTTTAGGTTTCATAGTTTTCCCTTCTAGTGAAATTCTTCACAACACACTCAAGCACGCACTTCTCAATAATTACCACCTGCTTTCCCATTTGAACTCCCTTTACCTAATTAGGTAATGTCTTTGAGCTCCATCATTCTCAGCACCATAAGCCCGCTTATTAACCCGGAGAGGGATAAAACAGCTGACATCATGGCCACTTTCCTTCCTTTTGTCCGTTTGTACAGTTTGTTCCAATTAGAAGAGACCTTTGTGGGAGATGGCTATATTTTGAGTTCAAAACATGATATTTGAATAATACAGCATTCGGGGATAATAATAGTTTTTCTCAACAGCTTTCTGAAGAGCAAATATAAAGCCTATTTAAATTGGAATATTTTCAGTAAGCAAAACAAAAAACCAAGGTAATTTTAAAATCTGAATTCAAAAGCATCATTCCCATTTCAATCTGCCAGTTTTGATAGTGAGGCTAGCCTCCAGCATTCTGCTTGACTTTTTCTGTGTCAACCTCAAATGTTATCTTTTCTAAGATTGATATTAAAAATTTAACTTCTTGCCAGAAATGATACAGATATTTATCAACAAAAAGTTTTAAGATTTGTTAGCTTTGTCCTAAAACAGAAGTAAGATAAGGTCAATGATTTGGGGTTTTCTCACCCTTATATCTTAGGTCTTTAGAGCAGAGTAATTGGAAGAGTTCAGTTTTCTCTAAAGATAATCAAAACTAAGGATTAAAATTTGTAGCACTTATCACATTGTATTGGAACGACAGGATGGGGAGCCATCTGAATGGTTAAGAAACCAAATTTCAATATGGCTCCCAATGATCCTCGCATCTTGCACATATGCTCCTGTATTGTCCCCTTTTCCATCCTGAATCGTGGTTGGCTCTGCATAGCCAACATAATATGGCAAAAGCACCAGTATAAGGGGCCTCCCTGGTGGCACAGCGGTTGAGCGCTGCGCTGTGGAGCTGTCGGCAGCGCACAATGCGAGTTCGACGCCCAGCCGGGGAGAATCCCACATGGTGCAGCAGATCTCTCCTGCCTCGCCCGCTGCTCCCCTCAGCAGTGTATTTCTGATCTGCCTGTTCTGCTCCCCACTCTGTCTCTGGTAAACCCTCTCACCGCCCCACGCCTCTGGCCTGTACCCCAGCTCGTATGTATAAATAAATAAATCTTTAAAAAAAGAGCACCAGTATATGGCTGCCAAGGCTATAATAGAGAGTGTGGTTTCCACACTGTTCTCTTTCACTCACTGTGGGGAGAGCCAGCTGCCACGTTAGAAGAACACAAATAACCCCATGGAGAGGCCCATCTAGACAATTCTGCCCTCCTTTGCTAAGCTAGCACCAACTTGCCAGCCACGTACATGCCCAACCTTGCAAGTATCTCCCAGCCACAGTCAAGCCTTCAGAATTTTGCAGAATATTGATTGACGTCTGCCTGAGAAACAGAGAGCCCACATTGCCCAGTGAACTGCTACCAGAATTTCTGACTCAGACACACAATCATAGGTAGGTAATAAGAACTTATTGTCACTTAAGCAGCTAAGGTTTAGTGTTACTTGTTATGCAGCAATAGATAACTAATCCACAAGAGAGTGTGTCTCACTTGTGAGCAAGTGCTATTATATCATCCCCAACATGAGTTTTACAAATTTACTACTTAGATATGCTTATATACAATTTGTGTTATTATTGTCTTTTTAGAACATATATAAGTGTGATGAAAACTAGTCAGTCTAATAAAGACATAAGGGTAAAAAAACCAGACTCTTTAGATCATTTTTAACCTTTTTATTCTACATTATGATTTTAAGAATTATCTACTTTGATTCAAGTTAATCTAGTTCACTGACTTTCATATATTATTTAATATATACCAGGCTCTCAGTTTATTTACCCATTCCTGTACTGACAGACATTTGGTCTTTTTGAATATTCAGACAGATGTGCAGTGAAAATCCTTGAAAATGATTCCTAAGTATGTGCACAAGATTCTGTCCATGTATCCTGGAGTGTGAATACTGAAAATAGGATGTTTGTTATAACTACCTATCGGTAAAACTACAAGCTCGTTAAAACATGAATTCTCATTTTCTCACATAATGTGCCCTAAATTGTTATTATGAGAGCCTTTAATCTTTGAAAATCTGATGGGTATGCTTTTTCTGCTATGAAGTAATAAAGAAATTATTCTATATTTTTCGCTGTTTCAGTTTTAATTTTTCATATTTGTCTAATTTTATCTTCTCCCATATGGATAATCACTTATCCAAATTTTAATATTGAATGGTCCTTGTTTTTACTATGGACATGGAGGGTACACAAATTTCCAGGTGTACACGCAGATCTATTTCTATCTTCATTATTTCATTGCATCTGTCTTCGCTTGTCTATTTTCAAATGACTACATCACTGTTTAAATTACCATAGCTTTATAAGATGCTTTATAAGAAGTCTATGCTTTTCTTTTTTGAAATTGTCTGGACTGCTTTTGGCCTTTCATTCTTTAAATAAATAAGCCTTCTTTTACCAACTTTCACTTTTCTAGTTTTCAATTCAACCCATTTCCTTATTCTGGAATTCTGTGGCCCAAGTAAACAGGTTCCATGACTTTCTGTACTGCTGGTACTTTAATCAAATCTTCCCATCCTATCTACTTGCCAGCTTTCAAAATTTCTTCCTTTTTAATTTTGTGAAAAAAGTTTTACTTTGGAATAGGCAATATATTCATACAATTAACAAATCAAAACAATATAAAAAGTTAATTCAATGAAAAGTCTCATTCCTTCCCTACACACACACACGTGTAACTACATTTATTTATTTTGTCTATCCTTTTGGAGTTTTAGCAGGCAAAATGAGCAGATGTGAATATATGTTCTTATTCTTTCTATAATGGAAGAAGTAGCATACCTATACATACTATGCCATTGGACAATGTTTTCTTCTCTTTTAATCTCACAGTGTATATTGAAGATTTGTCCATATTGATCTATATGGGGAGAACTGTTTTTTTAATCGCTAAAAACACTCCATTATTATGATTGTACCAGTTTGCTATTCCTGTTGATTTGTTTCTTATATTCCACACTGTAACTAGCGCAGTGAATCAACTTATACATGCATGAATTAAACAGAAAAGAATGCATTGAGAAAAATTCAAAGAGAAAAACTATTATATAAGGTAAATGCATATATAATTTTAATAGATACTTACAAATTGCTCTTTGGGGGAATTTTACCATTTTATACTTCCATCAGCAATGCTTGGGGATCATGTGTCTCTGGCATTGCCAACGGAGCTGTCAAACTTCAGATTATTTGTCAATGTGACAGGTAAACTATGCAAGCGCAACAAATTTCAATTTATAATGTGTATTTATCTTATTGGGCGACACTGACCTACCTTTTCATATGTTTAATGAAAATATGTAATTTCTATAACCTGTATTTTAATATGCTTTGCTCATCTTTATGAGATTATTGAATTATCAGTCTCTAATGCTACCTTAGGGAAATATACCTTTGTAATATGATTTTCAAAAATCATTATCATTTGATATTGATGGTGTTGTTCTATGCAGAAGTTAATGGGTTTTTTAGTAGTCCACTTCATTAATCTTTGATGGCTTCTAGATTCAGAGCCATTAAAAAGGTTTTCTTCACTCTAAGATTGTAAAGAAATTTGCCATCTTTTTTTTTATTACTCTTGTGTTCTCTTTTGTTTTCTTTTAAATGTTTGGCACATGGAGAGTTTATCATGGTATTTTATGTGTGAAGATGAATTCAACTTTTCTTCATGTAGCTGCATAGCTGTTTCAAACCCATTTACAAAAAAAGTTATTTTCCCAACTGGTAGATGATGTGGTTCCCATATATATCTTTGTGTATTTCTAGAACTTTTTTCTACCACACTGTTTGATTTGTATACTCTCTATACTGTTTTTCATCATTGAGGCCGTATATAATGTTCTATTATCTGGTAGGGGTAATTGCCCCTTATCAATGTCCTTTTCAGGATTTCACTGTGCACCTTTGCTGTTTTATTTTTCCATATGAAATTAGAATTAGTTGTCTAGTTGCCACAGAAGCCTGTGTGTAGTTTTATTGAGGCCATGTTAAGCTGAAGATGTCACAGCAAGACTGACAGCATTATGATATTGAGTCTTCTCAATAACATGATATAATAAGTGCATTGTAAAGATAACTCTAAGATAATACGTAACTATTAGAAGACTACAGCTAAAAATGAGAAGTCACATAAATGATGTATACACAAATGACAGAAAAAATACCAAACATATCTGTCACATCATTAAATTGGGCATTATTCACTAAGAACAAAAAGATTACATTATATTGAAACCAATCCAACTCTATAATGTACACAAGAGATATTTTTAATGTGATTCAAAAGGTTAAAATTAAAATGATGGGCAAAGCTATACTAGGTAAATACAAACAAAAAATCAGGTGTTGATATTAAATAAATCAGTATAATTCAATTTTCTGAAACATTAAAACAAAGGACACTTTGTAATTCTAAAAGTATGAGTAACAAGAAAGGTGTGTGTGTGTTTGGGTGTACTTTCCTATAAATGTTGTTTTCACCTTTATTCATAAATAAATGGGTGTAGAATTTTAGGAAAGCAGTTATTTTTCCTTATCACCTTTAAAGATTTATTTTTCTATTATCAGCCGCTGTTTTTTGACATTTTTAGTGCCATTGACATAACTACTGCTGGTAGTGGCTTTTCAGTTTTTCTATTTGTCTTTGGTGTGCTATATTACGTTAAATATGGATTTATTTTTTGTTTACCCTGTTAGAGTTAAATATTTTGTTTCTTCCTTCCTAAAGTTCATTTACTTCATCAATCCAGGAAAAAAACTTCTTGCTCTACTCTCTATTCTGGGATTTTATTGGAATTACGGTTCCTTCTGAATCTCCCTATCTTAACCTCACAGCTTACTCGTTTGCCCTCTAGAATGCATTCTGCACTACTGAATCACACATAGGTTTCAGTTCAGTATTTTCTGTTAATCTATGCTTGATAAAAAAGGTAATTGAAGTTTAAGACTTAATTTTAAAAGATTATACTGGTTGTTTCCATATGACTGTTCTCTGGAGAGCTTCTGTATTATTTTGAGAGAGAGCACAGATTCTGGAGCCAAACTGCCTGTTTGGCATTATGTTTTTACACTCTGAGAAGGCAGTCAAATAATTCCATTGATGCCTCCATTCCTCAGCCATAAAATTAAGATGCCAGTGGTTCCTGTGGTAACTAAAACTTTTAGTTTACTCACCTACCCTACTTGTTTTTCAGCAGGTTCGCCCCTAATGTAATCACTCTCCTCATTCAATTACCTTTACTTTAAATAATGGTTTCTCTTTCCTTTAGTGGACTCAGCTCCCTTCCAGTTATTCCCTATTCATTTTTATCGCAGGATATTTCCATTCGTTTCTTGTAAAATCAGCTATGCATTACTCATAAAATTGTTTTTCCTGTTTGGTATTTCTGGGTTTCTGTCATGAGAGGATTTTCAGGATACCTTGATGGACATTAGGTGAGATGTGCCATGATATATTGGGCACCAAAAGCAGTTATTGTCATATTATTACCAATGTTTACACTCATGGAAATAAGAGGGAAATCATTCAGGTACATACCATTTGATCTTTTCCTCAAGTTTAATGTATTATTTTCTCGAGACTTACATAGTTGAAATTTCTAAAGGAAATTGTTTGGAAAGTAGAGGGGAAGTAACTCAGAGAAATAGAGGAATAATAGTGTGAAACTGGGAGAATAATGGAAGAAATGGCAGAGTTCATTTTTTATTTACCTTGAAAATAATTGACTAAATTATAGATCATGCATGATCAAGAAATCATTTCATAACAAATGGAATGACCAAATATTAACATCAGATATTTTTTTCAGGCGCCAATGATGCATTGAAGAGTCAAATAGACAAAAATCACTGATGAGCTAATATTTCAGCAAAGACTTCAAAGAGGTGAAGGGCTAAGCTATGGAAGATGCGTGGGAGAAGAATCTCCTGTGCATTGTGAATTGACAAGTCAAAGCCTTGGTGGTGAGAAACTGCCCGGCATGGTCAGAAACAGCAACACTGCTTAAATTCTTCTCAAATGGATAGCTTCATGCAATGAACGCATTAAAAGCAAAATTGACTTTGCAGAACTGGTCATAAAGGGAATTTGTTTACATACCCTGTCATTAATTGTTGCTGAAACTAAATAGGGAGAGTGAGCTGTGATTCTATGTTTAGATGAGACTTGTTAGAGTAATTGGGAAGAACAACTCAAGGAGGAGAAAACATTAATAGGCAGTGTACATATCGGAGTAACTAGAAAACTAACAGAATAAATAAAAAAGGTCACCTTTTAAAATTATTTTTGAAGTCGGGACTGCAAGACACAGACTGTCACCCTAGGATTGACAACTTAGTCCAGACAGCAATTCATGTCCAAACAGATGAATAGAATGCCAGAGATTCTCATAAATGAAACTCAATGATCAAACATATGTAATATCTGTGATTATTGCATGAGAGCTTTTTTCTATTTATATCAATAAGAATACATAGAAAGAGACATTTAAGGTTATTAGCCCTTAGGAGAATTCTAAATTTCAGAACCAAATATAAACCTGAAATTTTATAGGAGCTGAGGTTGCAGAATAACCAGGAACTCTTATTTTTTTTATTTGTAAGACTAGAAGCTGATACATTGCATGTTTTAGAAATTACTGGATCTTTCTAAGGAGTTCAGAAGTTATTTTCCAGGGAAAGGAGTGCCCAGCGTGACTGTCCCTCCCTTCAGCATAGACTGTACTCACTTAGGGATGCCATATAAACTTGTTTCCCCTCTCTAGAATTGTTGGATTTCGTAGCCAGCAAAACCAGGCCGGATTAGCCAGAAGAAAGGAGATATTAAAAAATGCCATATTTATAAAGTAGAATTAAGTGAAAACTGACAAAATGAGTTTGAAATGTAAAATAAAATCATTTAGCAAATGAGACCTAATGCAGTTGTATGGCTTCTGCAGAATGACTTTTCTCTAATTAACACTTTATCTTGCAATTACATTTATATAAATGCTCAGGTTCTCAGCTCATTCTGTGGGGTTTCTATCCATAGGTCTAAATCAGTTTCAATTTCTTTTTGCTTTAATTCAAGGGTTTTTCTGACCCCAAAAATCTCTATTCTTAAATTCATTATGAATTATCTCCTATATGAAGATAATGTAAGGATTCTTGAGTTATAATGTTGTAAGGTTCTAAGGAAGATAATGTAGGGATTCCTGAGTTATAAGGTTATAAGGAGTCCTCAGTTATAAGGTTAACTTGATGGGCTCAATCAAAATATATATTTGAAAGAGCTAGTGAGAAATTTAAATAGTAAGACTTCAAATCTTGTGAACATGAAGCACTTTTATGGAAAACGATTGCAATCTGAACTGAAAGACAGTTTTAGCTGTGATTTCCATAATTTAGATTGGGAGGAAAAGTTTTTGTACCATTAAAAAAGCAAGTCATTAAATAATCAAAATAATCACGGTGTGCAAGTAGTTTGATGCTTTCAAAATTCTAGCAGCAAAAGTAGCATTGTGTTTGGGTATTAATAATGTAAGAAAATTCAATAAGGGATGATGGACCAAACACCTAATTAATGTCATGTGGCCATGCTGCTGATACACAACATATTTAAAGTAATTGGACAAAGTAGACATACATTTATCTTGGTGAGGTCATAATACAGACTTTTGCAGGACTGAAATCAATGCTGCTATTTTGCCAGCTGATTAAAAAGCTCTATCAAAATAGGTTCCATCATGAAAGCCTCTTTTGTGAGAAGCTAACCAAGACCCAGATTTTACAGTAAAGCAAGGATTGGGAGTCTGCCCTTCTGGAGAATTCCCTGTATTGCTCTGGTCAGAACTGTGGGGTAGGATGGAGAGGAAAGGCCTGCAGAGCACACTTGTATTTACAAGGATTTGATGTTCAAGCTTCTGGTGATCAAGAAAATAAAAAACAAAGCAGAGTACATTATTGTTGAAGATCTTCAACCATTAAAATTTGGCGAGGAAATTATGATTTTACTTAACAATGTCAGGTGTCTTCCTGGATGTAAGGTGGATAATCATTTGGAATATGAAGAGGTTTTGAAAATAGACCTGGATTCCTATCATCATTCTTTCATTCATTAAGCATGAGTCAAACTTGAGTGATCTTGACGACTGGGTTGTGGATTTCCTGTCTGTGCGGTAAGAATACCAGTGACCTCACATTAGAGGAGAAAAGGCATACAGCTTTCTAATACAGTGAGTGCCTGCGTAAACAGGATGCTCAAAAAATATTAGTAACCTGCTCTTACTGAGTTACAAGAATGTCTTTTGCCATTGGGCAACTTGACAGTTCCCTTTTCACTCTCCTGTCAAGGAACTGGGCTGACACAATATCACCTACAATCCAGATACAAGCATCACCTGTTTGTCTAAACAAAGTTTTATTGGAACACAACCATGCCCATTAGCTTACATATTGACTGCCAGCTTTCGTGTTACAATGACATCATTACAACAGCGATCATGTGGCCAGCCAAGTTGAAATTTACCCTCTCCAGGAAGACTGCTCACCCTGAGTACAACATTGTGTGGCTATAATAAATTTGAGAACAAATTTATTGTGGATGAGGGAACCTCAACTGTTTCAAGTATAAGAAACATGCCCACCATTCTGGATGAATACCAGAGACGTTAAGATTCCCATGTGTCCATTATTGGAATGTTTTGACCTCAAATCCATTTTAGCTTTTTTCCAATCCTAGGTATAACAACCACATCCTCCAAAATTTATATTACATTGATCCGCAAGTTGCTGCTCTAGGAGGGGTTTAAATGGGGTAGAATTTTATTTCTAGAAGGCAATGAGATTCACACAGAAGCTTGACTTTTTTGTCAGCCATTTTAAAAAGACTGCTTATGAATGATTCATTCTTTGTCAAATTTGAGGAAACTGGATTAAAACTGTAATTTGGAAATACATATTTTTATTTTAAAATGTTAGTTTCTGAAAAAAATGCTTAATATTTTTCTTGTCATACATGAGTGGGAAATCAGTCACAACAGGATTTAATTTGAGCAATTTTTTCTTCCAAAATTAAAAAATATATATATTTTTCTAATTGACATACAAGAAACTGGACATATTTAAAGTGAATGTTTTGGTAAGTTTTGCCTTATACGCACACCCCTGAACCCATCTCTACAACCAAAATTTCCTCATGTCCCTTTGTAATCTTTCCCGCCATCTCATTCCTCTCTACCATCGCCTCCATTCCTAGGTAATGAGTGATCTGTTTTTTGTCATTATATACTGGTTTTCTTCTCTAGAATTTTGTATAAATGGGACAATACAAAATGTATTTTTTTTTGGTCTTTTTATACTCAGTGTAATTTTGAGATTCATCTGCACTGTATACATAAGAGATTCATTTTTTGCTGCTAAATGATATTCCATTACATGGATATGTGACAATTTCTTTGATCACTCATCTGTAATGGTCATTGGCGTTGTTTCCAGCTTGAGGCTATTGCAAACCAACCTCCTACCAACATTCATATATGAGTCTGCCCTATGACATGCACTCTCCTGCTCGTGGGTAAATAACTGAGTGAAATGACTGGGTTATATGGTAGGTGGGGGCTTCCCTTTGACAGGAAACTGCAAAACAATTTTTCAAAGTGGTTGTGGCATGTATTATTTTCCACCAGCCGTGTATGAGTGTTTCTTGCAAATTTTTATTTTCTCTTTATTAAAGTCATTACTTCGATAATGCAAAACATCTGAGTTTGTTGTTGTAGGTCAATATTCTTTCTCTTTAGGGAAAAAGAAAACATCTTAGAAGCTAGAATTGCTCCCCAAGAATAACACTGGTCAACGAATTTTTACAAAAGTCATATCACTGAAATAAAATTAGTCATTTCCTATCAACTTGTATGTGCTCAACATGAATATGACAGTCAAATTCTAATTTTGGCTCTAGTTTTTTTGTAATCTGCAATAAATGGATGTTTACATCGCAAAATGCTGCCAATAGGAATTGGCCTACGGTTAATACCTGTAAAAAATCAAGTCATAGACTACTTCTTAGATTTCTTTGCTTGTCTCTTGTACCGTTGTTCAGGAGGATCTATGGGGAGTGTCTAGCAGTAGTCAGCCGGCATTGTAGTGGACCATTTACCCTGGTATCTTTGTTCCATGGATGCGATATCTTGATGAAAACGTTCGCCATGTTCATCACTAACCATACCACAGTTTTCAGGGAAGAAATCCAGCTGGGAATGAAGGACGTGGATCTTTAGAGACATATTGCAGCCAAGTTTCTGATACCGCATCAGCATGTCTTCTACTAGTTCCTTGGAGTTTTCTGCCCTAACATTCCCAAGAAAGTTTGTAGACATGAGGCGAAAAGCATTCCATGCTTGTTTCACATCCCCCTGCAGCAAGTTGTTGAACCGGTCATCTCAATGCAGACGGAATGTTTGGGGAGATTATTCTCAACTTCTTTTGCTTTGTTATTCCACCAGAAAGAGAAGGACCCAAGCAGAAGTCAGTCTTATGTGGTTGCTTGGCTCTCTCCACACCATGGGGACTGCAAACGGCATGGATGGTCTTTTGCCATTGAACCACTGTGAAAGCTGTGTTGTACATGGAGCACATCATACATGCGGGGCCCAAGGCTTGTCTTAGTCACCAGCCTTGCATCCGAAGGAAAGATGAAAAGCCTTCTTCACTTGAGAAGTGATCCTTTTCTTCTGGTTGGCAACTGTCACTTCCCCACAAAGAGAGCAGAAATTGCCCAAGCTATTAACGCACTTTCGAGGCATGATTGTTCTGTATTGTGCCTAAATGGATCAAATAGTAACAGTTCTATGGAACAGTAGCTTCAACTGTCTCGCACAAAGTCTGAAATATTTTCAGTGCTCAACCTTTCCAACAGGGCTTTCTAGAGTGCACTGCTGACGTCAGCTTACTTCAGCAGCCGCCTGGCAGTCGTATTGCATTGCATCAGAAAATGATGCCGTCAACTCTGGATGATGTGTGCATGATGGTACTATGCAATGCGATGCAATATGACATCATTCTAGGCTGATTTAGGATGTTGTTGCAGTCCTACTGGATCAGTTTACACGGTGAAACATATAAAATGAATTCTATGAAATATCTTCAAAACAAGAGCTAATGAAAAATTTCCAGGGTTATATTCATGTTCAGCACACCAAGATACTACAGATTAGGGCCTTTTTAAGTCAGTTATGATCTCACTGTTGACCAGTGTAATGTTTGCAGATAGTTAATGTTTTGCCCTTAGTAGACAAAACATTTAGAGATTTTCAGTTGACTAAAAATTGTGTTTTTTTCTGTTTTATCTCTACATTAGAATATTTTCTAGCTTTGATAGTTAATACATAGCATTATGTGAATTTAAAGTGTACAATGTGATGGTTTTATGCATGTATGTATTGTGAACTGACTGCAATAGGGTTAAACATCTCCATTACCTCACATAACTCTTATTTCTTGTGTCTAAGAACATTTAAGACCTACTCTCTCAGTAACTTTCAAGAATACAGTATTATTAACTATGCCGCACATTAGATCTCTAGAAATTATCATCTTACAATTGGAAGTATGTACCCTCTGATCAACCTCTCCCTGTTTTCCCCATCACCCAACCCTTGGAAACTACCAATCTAGTCTCTGGTTCTATGAGCCTGGATTTAGATTTGACATTTTAAGTGAAATTGTGCATAATTGTCTCTCCGTCTCACTTATTTCATTTAGAGGACACCTAATGTCCTCTAGGTTCATATATGTTGTTGCTAAGGGCAGGATTTTCAGTTTTTATGGTTGAATAATATTCCATTATATATACATAGTCATACACACACACATCACATTTTCATCCTCTATCCATCAGTAGGTGGGGGGGGAGAAAGAGAGAGAGAGAGAATGAGAGAGATAGAGATAGAGAGCAAGAGCGAGAGCGAGCTTTTCATCTAAAGTCTAGTAGTAATTTTCCAATTTCAGCTTGGTGGCAAGGAAGCCCTCTATTTCATTTGACATGTCTTTATTTAGCTACTTCCTCTAACCTCAATTATTACTAAAATCTTTCCACTTTTGTCAAGTCTCCATGCCTAATCTTAACCCTGATCATGCTTAGCTCAAAATCTAAACTCATTTTGGAAAAATTAAATCAGACCACTAAATATTATTCAAATTGTTGACTTGCCCACACCACCACCAACAGAGAAGTACTTTTCTATGCGTATCAAGCCATATAACCACCTTGCTCCTTCCAGAGGCTGAGATGTCCTATTAACTGTGCCTTTGACCTAGTCTGTCCATTCTTCGGTCCTTCCTTCTTCCTTTCGTATTTACTGAGATTTTGTGTATCCACATGGGACTATAATAGCACTATGTTTAAAGGGCTTTAACATTACTAAAAGTAGGGTATAATGTTTTCAATCTAATGATGCTAGCTGTGGGTTTATCATATATGGCCTTTATTAAGTTGAGGTATATTTCATCTAGCCCTAGATTTTTGAGGGTTTTCATCATAAATGGCTATTGAATCCTATCAAATGCTCTCTCAGCATGTATGGATGATTTAACTTTTTATATCTCAATTTAATTTATGAAGATTAAGTGCATATAAAAAAAAGGAGCCATGAAATAGAACTTGTCTTGGGAAAGCAGCAGCAGCCACATACCTCCCAAAGTCTGGGAGGGACTCACATTTAACACGCATCATTCAGAAACTATATGGCCACATTCCACTGGACCCCCACTGCATCTTTATAGGCTGATGTCAAAAGGTTCATTTTGCTTTTATTTGGATGTGCAGATTCAGATACTAAGATATCGAGTTAAATCTGAAAATATAGATGTTGTGAATGTTTTAATTTTCCCCACTAATAAAAGGGGGGAACAATTCATGATAACCTTATGACTAGGACATACAAAATGACTGGAGCTAAATGAAGCCAAATTAATAAATAAGAACTGATCATTTTTACCCACTGTCTAGGAAATTCAAGATAGATGAGTAAATGGTAATAGATGAGTGATTGAAGCGTGTGTGTAATTAATGGAACCTCCAATTTTTCCTCAGGATACTGAGTATATTGCAGACCAAGCCTTTAGCAGTATAGGCTAATCAGAAGGAAGAAGAGTGTATAGGGGTGATATACCTGACTCGTATTTTTATAAATTTTATGATAGAATATCTTTAGCTGCAAACTTAAACTGAGGAAACACGCCAGCTTACAAACAGAACTCCAGTCTTTAAGACAATTTGCTCTGTCTGATATCAAAGAAAAGGGGAAACCAGCAATTTTAATCCCTTTCTGTCTGTAGTTCCTGGAGACACCTGGATGAATGGCAGGGCAGGCTAAAAAAAAAAAAATAATTAATCGCCTTTGTTGATATTGGACTTAAGCAGAGCTCAGAGAGTGCCACCAAGCCATTTGGATGCATTTTCCCTGAGAGGAAATTACATCACTTAGGATTCCAGGCCAAAAACAGAAGAGAAGAGAAAATCATGCTGTTTGAGCTAGAGAATTTCAAAGGCAATTTAATCTCCAAGGGAAATCTCACAGTCTGAATTCACTACATCACTTAGCATATGCAGTCATGTTGTGCAGCTACTATATCAAGAAGATTGCTTGGGCTAATTGAAAAGGGGAAAAATATCACACCATTTGCCTTAGTCACCTGTCTTCTTGTGTGTTGATAATCTGTAATGATGCCAATTGGAACTAATAGAAAATGCAGCCAAAAATTTTATTTGACCTCAAATTCCCTAGATAAATTAGGAATTCTTGAGAACAATGAAATACACTGTATTTCACAGTAATATGTTTTGGAAAAATATGCTATTAAAGGATACAACAATTACAGGACATTTCATACTAAGCTAGCAGAGAGCAGCAATGTCCAGTAGAAATATAATGTGAGTCACATACAGAATTCTAAAGTTTCTAGACACCACATTTAAAAAGGTAAAAATGAAATGACTTTATAACATTGTCTAACCCGTGACATCCATGATTTCAAACAGGTACTCAGGATAAAAATGAGATTATAGTTTGCATTTTCAGCACCTGTCAATATAGACTGGCCACATTTCAAATGCTCAATAGCTACGTCACTATTGGCTACTGTATTTACAGCAAAGGGTTAGATTGTTTTATAAATTTTACAATGGGGCATCTCGTTCAACATCTGTAATTCTGTACCCTTCTTTGGTCAGCATCTGGCTATGGTGTTAGAGCACATTTGTTGTGTTACGTGTGAAATGGCTTATCATCACTTTTTTTTTTTTTTTTTGCAGTGAACGTCTAGGAAGATGATTGAGAAAACAGAAGTCATTAATAATTTGTGACTCAATTCTTGAGATGTTTTCTGACAAAGTGACAGGACAGGTTGTTTTAGAGCTTATTTTCTTCCTGGCTTAGTTGGGCTAAGTCTGACTGTGCTGCTCACTAATAGTAGCAGAGACAAGTACTCACCATACTGGGGATATTGTTATTACATAGAGACAAAGACACAGGGTACATAGGGTTGCCACTGGCCCCCAAAGGTGGATCCTGGATTTGTCATTTTTTTTCTTTTTCATGTTTTCTGAAGTTGGTCATTGATATCTATGTACTGAGTACTGGAGTCCAAAGCATTTTATGACTGACCAGTGGTGTCATGAGGATGGACAAGTCTTACAAAGTGGACATTATCAGAAATGCCAGGTTTGAGACCAGGCAAGTCATTGGTAGTATTGACTTTGAACTTGCATATGGCCAGGGTATCCATTGTGACATCAGGCAGGCTGAGAGTTGAACTGCTATAGGGATTTCATGGATTTGCTTAGTCAACACAGATAACAGTCTGAAAATCAGACTTTGGGGCCTTGGGATCAGACTGGGCATAAGTGGATTTGAGAATTGCTTGGGGACAGAGGTCACAGTCCCCAGTGCACTCCATTACATGAGACAGGTGATACTTAGGTATGACACGTCACTCTTCCTTTTTCTACCTCACATGCAAATCACTCCCACTCCAAGGCCCCAGTTGCTTCTTTCACCAAAATAGCTCTCATTTACCTCCTCCTCTTATCTCTCATGGCTTCTATTTTAATTCAGTTGCTCATTAACTCTCTAGGATAACTCATATTATTTTCTTTGTTCAAAGATGGATGAATAACAGTCTGTATCTTCCCTCATACCTCTCTACCTCATACCTAAACTTAGGGAGTTTACTCAGGTTTTCATTGAAGTTGGTCTTTGATATGAAAGAAGATGGCCCAGTCTAGGTTATATTGGAATCTAGGAGTGGACTAGTTATTGATTAAATGAATACAGAGAATGACTAATGTTTTTGACATAAAATATAGCATAGTCTGTATTAACCCTAGTTCCTGTCTAAATTATTGTGCAAAAGCTATTTTACTAGAAAAGAAAATATATCGGCTGCAGTGATTATGTAATACCTGTAGTTAGAAGAGCTTCTTGGCAAACAGTGGTATAGTCGTGAGGCTGAATTGGCTTGAATGCTTTATGTGTTAGTAAAAAAGAAAAAAAAAAGAAAAATGTACTGAATCAGCAGTGGCATTAGACAGCCAAAACCTCGTTAATAAGAACACATCTTGGTCAACAAGGAATGAAGACACAGGCAAGACAAAGAAGAGACTTTCTACTTTCATATTTGTGGGACCAAAAAAGCAAAGTGAGTAAGGAGCATAGCGGGAGACTAGCAGAAAGGTGGTGATCATGGATAAATCCTGCACTACAGGGTGCCATCCCAGGTTGCTCTGGTTACAGCCTCCTTTCTTGCTCATGACATAATAATGGACAAAGCTTTGAGTCAGTGATCAGCAATGAGTGTGACACCACACATTTCTTACAAGTTTTCATCAAGGGGATGAACTACAGTGAAGTCCAAGTGAATTTGGTTTTTGTTTTCGTTCCAGCTATAATCTACATTTAGCTTCTAGACACAACTGAACTAAGATGGCAGATAGAATAGATTATGACACTATAGAACTACTGCTTCTAATTATTACATTCAATTGGATTCTGTTGTTACTGAGCTTGTTGATCTACTGCCTAAAATTGAGTTCTTCCCTTTTATTTTCATGAAGACCAAGCCCACCTCACATTCACTAAAGGAAATGTGACTACATGGAAAATACAAGATAATACTGGATGGAGTCTTAGCAATGGCAGAACCCAAAACCATAGGTCAGTATCTTCTTTGTTATTAATGAACCAAGAACGCGTTATGTTTCCCAGAGGTTACAGTGAGTCAGTGCTTAGATGTACAGAAGTAGGATTATATTTATGAAAGGACTAAGGAAACAGATTTTAATACCTGGTTCTATTTGAATTATGTATTGGGGATGGTCAGAATCTGAGAAGAAAGTTGGGTGCAGAGCTGGAGGAAGTTTCAGATCATTAAAGACTTGAATTCAAGGCACATAGGAAATTTAGAAAATACATCCTGACCCTTTTACAAATAATTCAACTCTCAAGGGAAAGGGGAAAAATTAGGATTCTTAGTGCTCTGGGAACTGTTAAGGGGCAGATTCTGATGACATTTTGAAGTTGTGCCATCAGGCACCCAAAGAGAAAGAATGTTGAAGCCAAATCCCTCCAAGATGGGAGGGGAGTTTTTAATTGACTATCCCAGGAAAAGTGGTTAAAGAGAAGAGACAGTATCAAAAGATACTGAATATTAGGGAAAAAATTAATACAGGCAGGCCTGTAGTGTTATAATTTATAATAATTTATAATTTATAATTTAAATTTATAACTCATTAGAAACATGTTTTTAATTCGAGGAACTATTTTAAAATTGTTTAATTTTCTCTTGTAGGAAAACTATGGAATCGAAATAAAAAAAATCTGACCATGAAACTGAAGTTGGGTTAATTTACTGAGTGCTAATTGGTTTAAAGAATATGTATAAAGACATTTCAGATTTTCAAATATAACTGCCAGCTTGGCAACTGGCACTCCAGCAAACATTTAAAGCTACTTAATTGGGAACATAAATTTTTTATTGATAAAATTTTAAGAAATCGTTACATAGCTTTTAGAACATATTGAAATAACCTGCCCAAGTTGAATGCTTAGATCCTGTGTCAGATAAGTTAAAAGGTTATATATTCTCTTAGTCTGAGGATCCTGGAGAGTTAAACTAAAATAGAAAAGAATCAGGATGATTAACTGAAGTGTTACTATAGATTAACTTGTCATTTAAATCATTAATCTTTCTATTCAATATATATATAGATATAGATATTATCTATCTATATATCTATATATAGATATATATACATAATGGCTTACCCACGTTATAATATTTCTGAATTCTGACCCACATTTCAGTCTACTCGATATCTTCCTTTGAATATCTGCTCACAACCTGAAGTTACTATCTACCAAGCCATACTCTTCATATTCTATTCCATGTCAACTCCTCCTCCAGTGCTTTTCACCTTAATTAATGACAACTTCAGCCCTCATGCCAAAATATCTTGCTGTCATTTTTTTAAGATTTTATTTATTTTTGTATAAAAGAACTGGGGTATAGGCCAGAGATGTGGCAGGGGGGTGGTGGAGGGGAGGCAAGAGGATTCCCCAGAGACATAGTGGGGAGCAGAACAGGCAGATCCACAGAAATACACTGCTGAGGGGAGCAGCGGGGAGACAGGAGGGAGAGGTCTGCGGCGCCATGTGGGAAGCTCCCTGGCTGGGGATCGAACTCAGGCTGCAGCAGTGATAGCACTAAGACTTAACCCCTAGGCCACCAGGGAGGCCTTCTTGCTGTCATTCTTGATCTCTCTCAAACCTGGATATTGTCCATCAATAAATCTTATCAGCTCTATCTCCGAAATACATTCCAGAGTACTTTCTATCGCCAATGCCATTACCTTGGCCCACACCACCACTCTCTCTCCCCAGGTTATTATAGTAATCTTCTTATAGGGGTGGAGGAGAAATTTTCCCCTACTCCCGTGCGTGGGCCAGGTAAGCAAAATGGTATCAGATGGGTTGGGGGGGGCGGAAATTAAATACATATATACAGAGTATCTATAAATAAGAGGATTCCATGTTCAATCAAGGAGAAGAAGGTATTTATATCCTGAGGTAAGGAATGGGGTAGGTCTGTGAGGTGTGTCAAAGAGAAATGGTGACACAAAAACCTGGATGCTCCATAGGTACATGATTACCCTGGCATACAGATGACATTTCTATTTGAGAAAAACTATTTCTGGAGATAATTCTGTATCTGGATAATACCCCCATCTTCATTCTTATAGGTAAATAAGGTAATGGTTTCTCCTGAGCTTCCAGGGCTCACTTACCTCAGCTGGAAATAATCCATGTGCCAAAGTGCCACATCCTGAAGAGGCTTGCTCTGTGCCCCTTCACTCTTCTCTGCTTTCCCTACGTCCTTGCACAAAACAGGATGCCAACCAGATCGCGTCACTGCTCTTTCAAGAAAACCTTCCCATGACTACCTGCTCACTGAGTAAAACCACACTCTTCGTGAGGATCCAAAAATTCCGAATCGCCTGGTCCCCTTTCCTCCCTGACCTAGCTAGATACCTTCCATTTCTTTCCTCGAGGGATGTTACAACTCCCCATGATGAAAATTAGGACTAAACGAAATTAAACTCTAACCACCCTTTGTTTTCTCTTTCTCCTCCCCACTCCTTGTGATTAACCTTTTACTCAAAACTAATAGTTATCTCCAACTGCATTCCGAAGAACTTGGAAAACTGTTACATCTCTAGCACAAGTTCTCCGTGTTGGAGTAACAAACATTTGCTGACTGTTACAGGCTAATAGCTCTGAAGAGCACTCCTTGTGAAACACCTGAAACCTAGACTGAAGGGCAATTAAGACGTCCATAGGCCTGGGAAAAAGGCCGCCTAAAGATTAACGGCCGGGGAATTAGCCCACCAAAGAATTTACGGCCTGTTGGGATGGCACCAGAGATCCTAACTGCTACATTTGCTTCTGTACATCTGCTTTGCTTAAGATAAGGATAATGTATGTTTTCCTTAGGATAGGGTAGTGGTATGGATAAACATGACTAGTATGGTTAAGAAAGTATATAAGCTGTGTGTAAAACCAAAACGGGGCCTTTGAGTCCCTTTGGCTCAAGGGTCCTCAGCTGAGCTAATAAACTCTATCTATACCCTACTCTGTCTCC
>PVIJ01015516.1:0-36193 GCA_004024925.1 Scalopus aquaticus
GGGAAGGGAAAGGGCACAAAATGGAATAGAAAAGAACACAAGGGACCATGGAGATGGATCACGGGTGAATTGGTGGTGAGCTACCCAAGGGGAATGCAAAATGTAAAAGACATAAATAACAATAAAAATATATATCATATAAAAAAAAAGAATTAGACTTTAGGGTTGAACATAATGTAGCATCTACATATGTTGATTTATAATGCTGTTACCTGAAACCTATATCATGTTATAAACCAATGCTACTTCGATAAAAAATACAATTTTTTAAAAAGCCATTGCTTATCTAAATTGACAAACTATGAAGAGATGTTCTCAGAACCAGGGTAAAATAAATTCTTTGCTTTGGGAAAGATGAAATTTTAGCTGGCTTGAGAAAATTTATCAGAATGTAAAATATGGAAGTGGAGAAATAATTCTAGGTGAGTAGTGTGGCATGAATATAGTATGAGATGGAAAAGTATAAATATAGATGTGCCAATTTGGATGAAGTTAAAGGTTTATGCAAGAAAGTAGATTAACATGGTTGAAAAGAGAAAAAGAATCAACTATGAATGTGAAGCTTAAAAATATTAAAAGAATATAAATATTAAATTAATATAATACTCTACCATTGTTCAGGGAACCCACAGGGGCAAGGGGTGATAAATGACAAGGCTAGCATGGGAACTATTTTTCTGGTGATGGAGCTAAGAATATAGGAGGTATATTGGCAGCTTTAGGGCAGACTGAACAAAAACAAGCCTCAGTGCTAAGCTAGTTCCTGAGTAAAGCCAGTCAATTCTATGGGGGAGCGGAGGGGGAAGAAGAGGAATAGGAGCTAGGACTCTAAAGCAGTTCCCTGATAAGGAGGCTGTTCTAATAACTTGTTGAAATAAATTATGCCCATTGATGTCTCAGCCTTACTCAGAAGCAGAGACATTTTACAGTAGTTATGAAGGAACAGAGTTTGTTGCTAATGCTTGTTTAGGTCCCCAGAGCAAGAGACAAGACCCAGCAGTACCAATGATCCACAGTATAAAGATCATGCATAAGTCCTTGTCCTTGAAGGTATGTCTACTTTATAGGACAGTGTCTGTCAGAGATCCCATCATGTTTGCACACTTAATGGCTTTAATTTCCACTATCAGGTTTTTATTCTTCCCTAGTGACACTAAGTTGATTGGTTCCTTTGTTCTTTCCTCCAACCCTACCACTCTTTATTTTTCTTTGTTTTCCAAAAACCTTTTTAATACTCTTTGTAATACATTTCTACAGGAAACACTACACAATCTTCCAATGATTCTTTGACCCTCGAGAATGGGAGATCAGGAGGGTGTGAAATACCCCTATCCATCTCTGCATCACCAACGCACATTCAGATTGGTGGTGATCTACTGAACAATCATGATGAAAAAAAAAATTGTGCTTTCTAGTTCAATGATAATCCGAGAAGAGAATAAAATAAATGGAATGAAAGAAATTAGATGATTTAAATACTAAACAGCAAACAGAAACCACATTGTGATAAATAGCATATCTCCAAACATCTGTTATAGGTGAGCATTCTTCTTCCTGCAAAAGCAAAAACCAGATGTTTTGTTTACATCTCTGATACTTCCTTATTGATTATGCACAATGGGAGAATAAAGAGCAAATTCAATCCTATCTGAATTTTCCAACCTGTTCTTGGTGTGATTATCATATTATATTGCTTGGAAGTATGTCAGCTGTGACATTAAATTCCAAGCAAAGCCCATAGAGCTTTGAACAATCTCTTACTATGTCTGATCACTTTAAGCACATGCCTTTAATTTTAGCAAACCATATTTGTAACAGTGTTTTAAAAACCTGGCTTTCATCTGTTCTAATGATTACAAACTCCAAAGTAATCACATTCTTTACTCAACCGATTCCTTTATTCACTCTATCACCTTCATTCGGATATGAATTGATTTCTAATAAGCTAATATCTCCATGTAAATCTGAAGTTAATCTGAGTCAGCATTGCTTAAGAAAAAGCAGTTCTTACAATTATTTTGGACATATATGTGTTTAAGTTCTCATTGGCCACTCACCTTTAAATCTTAGCACGATATCCAAACTTCATATATCTTTGTTTCTATGTCCTCATAGCAACTAGCATGTAATTTCTTGATTTTTTTTTGTTTGTTTTATTTCCCATTGGGAAATCCAATCTGGTATTATAGTCAGTAGCAAAGAAAGTGCTAATTAGCAGATGAATACAATTAGTAGTTACCTTAATTGTTTTTAGGTAACTTCTATTTCTATCATATACTTATAGTATATGTCAGCATTTTTCATTTTACACAATATAAACTCAACAAAACAGGAAAACATTGGGAAAAAACTAAGTACCAAAACAATTCAATGTTAGTATTAGCGGGGTGGAGAACTCAAGTTATTTCTCCAGTCTAGAAGATGTATATGTGTCCTCTCTGCCCACCGGCAACGGCCTCTTGTCAGTCTCCAGATGAGTCCTGAGTCTTACCTCTTCTGTCTCTGTATTTCATTGGCACTATCAGGTGTCTAAGCATATAAGAGGGGCTCAATATTTACAAGAATTAGGGTGAAAATACTTATTTTACCTTCCTCATACCACTCATCTTGTGAAGCAGGGGGCAGATGATTGCCCCTTCTTTGAGATGTGTGCCTCTCCCTGCTCCTCTTGTAGTTACAGTGAGAACTGATAATGAGAACACTCCACCTTTCTGGACCTGTGGCTCTGGATCAGACCTACAGCTCTGTAACAAGTTTTCACAATGAAACTGAGACATAGGGCAAGTTAGGATAAGCAGGCAGCTTTAAGGACAGAGCAGGCAGGGACCCCTGCCTGAGAGTTAAAGAAGCTTCTGAGATAAGGGCAACAAGAGGAACAAAGGAAGATCCAAAGATAAGGACAACAAATTCCAAAGGGAGCTAATCAAACACCCCAAGACTAGAGGTAACAGGACATTCCAGATTAAGGATAATCAAGAAAAGTATGCTAAAATAAGGGCTGGGACACAGAGAGTTAGTTCTGGGCACAGAGATATTAGGCAGAGTGAGTGAGACCACTGAGACCTCACCAATCACAAAGAGGCTGATGCGGCTTTAGAATAATTAGGGAAGAAGGTCTATATTCTCTGAAGCATGACTCCACTTTGGCATCCTTGCCCCTCCCTGGCCTGGATCCATCAGCCTGGGAGTCCCACTTTATTTCTGTTCCTTTTCTCTCTAATAAACTCTTCTTTCTCTAAACAAATTTGTCTCCTTTCGCTTGTTTGCCTGAGCATCAGTGAAGTTCCTGCTGCAGTGAGACACCAACCATTGGTGGTCTGGTGGCTGGGGCTCAGCGCTGCCCCAGCAGCCTGGAGTATACTCCTGGCTGGGAGACTAAACCTGAAAACCTGAAATTCCGGTATCAAAACTGAAGGGAGAGATTGCTTCTCTGAGGGCAGGGTGGGAGGACATGAGCCCAGGAACAGGAGGAAGCATTGGATCTGGTCTGAGGGACAAAGTCAGATAAGAAGAAGGAAAGTTATATTCAGAGAAAGGATGAGCAAAGACTGGGAAATTGGCAGAACATTTAGTGAATGACATGCACCCTTTCACAGTTGTCTATGTTGTATGTTTTTCACCCTTACAAGAACTTGTGAGCAAGACCACCTTATGAGCTAATCTATATGGTACCTTTGTGATCATTAAAAAAGGCTAAGGCAGAGAAAATCCTCTATCTAGATGCATGTCTTGGTGAGTGTAAGATTAGATTTTAGACCACACTCAGCCTCAGCAGGTGCCTGCACAGTACACAGCCTGCATAAATGCAGGGGGCTATGAATAGATTTAGGCATTTGATTTCCATTTTGTGAATGGGAGATTTGAGGTTCCCCATATAGTTGGATTTTTTTTTTTTTGTTTGTTTTTAAATGCAGGAGCTTTTTAATGCCCTGTTTCCCAGTTAGCAGAGTTGGGGTTCACATCTACATGTCTACAAAGATTGGTTTATTTCTCATCTAACTATGTGATTTTGTGCTCTCATATCATGTTTGATCTCTCCCTCCATTTTACCTTTTGTTCTCTCCCCATAAGTTTATGTATATACACCTACTTTCACCTCTAGCCCTGCTCCTCCAACAGTGCATGCTAGAGATGTAATCAAGTCACTCTTATGGAAACAAAGCCAATGGTCTCATTATATTCATGGGGCCACTCAATCCAGTGTGACTGTCAGTGAGAGTTTTGAAGTAAGCAGATAGAAATCAATAAAAGTGTAATATTTTACTGCTAACAAGCAAAAGCTAATGTTGCTACTTCTACATAATTTACATCTGTAAACAGGGCTAAGGGAGGGTCACAAAGACATTTCCCTTCCACAATTATGCCACTAAAGTGCTTCAGATATTAATTTGTACAGAGTTGGGAATTTTCAGTGTTGCCAAATGAGTCTAACTTCAATAAGAAACCATTATCTGTTAGGTGAGTTCTACATTACCTGGATAATTTTGATGTGCTTGGGAGAGGTATTCATGCTTTCAAGTTGGTTTGGCAAATTCCTTGACTGATTATTTATCAAATGCTAGAGGACTAAAAAAGGTAACATGTTTTCTAAACTACATCTAATTGAAGTTACTTAGGAACCATCAATACTTGTGAAACATCAGTGATCAAGAGCCTTTGGGCACAGCATTATATGTAATAGTCACAGTGTGAAAAGAGAATAGGATGAGAATGGCTCCTGCCCTCTGGCAGTTTGGAATCAAAGCATAAAGGAGTGCTTAGCTTTCAGAAGAACTAGAGCACTAGGCACATTTTTTTTTTTTTTTTAGGACAGAATTAAGCACAGGAATAAGATGTAAATACCACTTACCAAACTATAAAAGAAAGCAGAGACTTGATTTCACAAATAAGACCAAACCCTGCACTTATAAACGAGTAGGTTTAGAGATAGAACAGAGAAATTCAATAAATAGGAGCAAGATCTGGTTTACAGCTCAGGCAGGACTGACTTTACAGGAAGGAGCGGGAAGAGCAGAGACATAAGGAGCAGGCAACCAGATTGGTAGCTTCAAATGAACAAAGCCAGCCTCAAGAATTCCTCACTCCCTGGAGAAGTCAGATATATACACAGCATATATGAATTTCTGGGGATTTAAATGGTATACATTTGATGCAATAAATTGGGGATTGTACCAAAATTTGCATTGCTAGTCACTCCAGCTGATGCTGCTGCCTGTAATCTGTGGACCTCAAAGTTTGAGCAGCCATAGAAGAAAATGAGAAATACAAAAGCAGTAGTGGGATATGCTGTAAGCAATGGTACCAGGGAAGAGTTCTCAGAAGAAATGCAAACCAAGAGGGCTTGAATTTGCACTAGGGTTCAGTAAATTAGTGGGCAAAAATTAGATTGCATTTATTCAACATTTTTTGAGGTACAGGCATCCCATTGGCAAATTAGTAGCTTTCAAGTCAATTTTATCACAAGTTAAAATGAAACCACCACAGCAGAAACAATGAAAAATGAAAGTCTGTATTTACTTTGGAATACCAAATTTTACAATGCTAGCAATGCTTCAACCTTTGGAAATTTAAACTGCATTTTTACTTTCAAAATGGGATGTTTTGCAATGTTAATCTCAAATTTTTGTAACGTTAATCCCAAATTTTGGTTTGTCTTTAAATAGACAAGGGTATTGCATGCTCATTCTATTGGGCCTGTACTTTGCTTGCCCCTTATGGAAGGCAAATTAAGGCCACAGACCTCATTTTCATTGACTCAAACACCAAATGACCTATTTCAAGATGAGAGTAAACAGCGGTCATGTAGACAGCCTTTCACTGTACAGCAGGTGTGGATACCTGTAGCTACTTAATTCCAGCCAAGATAATCACCTCTCTCTTTCAAGGCAGCTGGCTCATGTCAAGCCTGGTCTGCCATTACTGAAACTATTTGGAGAAATTAAGTCTAGGCATTCCCTCAGATGATGCAGCAACAGAAGATATTTGGATGCTAGGGAACCACTTGGGTCAATAGAGCATGTAGTTTAAACCACATCTCATAGCAGCCTGGCAGGCAAGGCTGGGCCACAGCACTTGGACAGCAGGGTCCTGAGCCAGACATCAGCCTGCAAAGGGCACCACCTGAAAGGTTACATCTAGAAGTACCTGGAAAACCGCTATGTGAGAGGGGAAAAAAAGGCATTCTCAGAAAATAAGTCATAACATTATTAGACTTCTTTACTAAATTTAGTTATAATCAATTTGACCCGGCAGTTGGTTGATTACTTAATTATTCATTGTGTAAAGTGTGTATGTGTGTGCACACGTATAGATAAGTTTTATGATGTAATGGTGGAATCACTGACACCCCTAAAACACACACACTAAATTATTCCAGGTTGTAATCACAACAAAGAGGTTCCCATTTCACTGGAGATTAGCAGACCCTCATTACCATTTATCAAATTGGGCATAAGGAGAGCAAACTACTAGGGCATTAGCTCTCCCTAATGATGCTACTGGGCCCTAACACTTTAATATAGCAGAAAACTGTAGTTTAGTGTCTATTCCAAGGCCTTAAACACAAACCTTTACACATAACACTTGTGGGGATTTCTGGGGGGAGAGGATGATAGAAATGTTTTGAATACTACGTTGATTTAACAAATGTACATCTGTCAAAACTCATCAATTTTTCTTTTGATATATGTAAAGTTTTTTATAGTTATCAATAGTTGTTAAAATAAGTAACCTAATGATTAATAAAATGTATTCATTTCATATACATATATGTTTATGCATATATTAATTTATATTGCTGCTTATCAAATCATTGCAAATGTGGAGACTTAAAGAAATACAAATTCATCATTTCAGTGTTTTCATAGGTCAAAAACCCAGCACAGAATAATCTGGTCCTCTGATGAGGGTATCATAAGGCTAAAAACAAGGCCCTTGCCAAACTGATTTATCAAACTGCAAAGAAAAATCAGCTTCCTTCTTATTTGTCAGCAGGACTCAGTTCCTTGGAATTCTAAGACTGAGATCCTTCTTTCTTTCTGGCTGACAGCTAGAAGACACTCTCAGGCTTGTGTTTTTATGGGACATTTTAAACCAACTTTTCAATGAGATAAGAACAGAGTAATATACAATCATACACTATGAATGTTGGAATGAATTGCTGGAGGTCAAATAGTTCTGCTGTCTTCGGGTAAGAGGGTAGCTACATAATTCTGAAAAAATGAATACTCAATGTATTTTTTAAATCTCCAGGGAAAGAAATTCTGTCTTTTCGCTAGGAAATCTTATTCTAATATATTTTCTTAAATGTCACTGTCCATTTATTTAGTCCATTTCAACCATTTTTAATGGAAAAGGTACTCCCTAGACCCAAAATTAAACGTTCAAATTAGGAGCTCAAAAAATGGAGATTATAATACTGTCAAAAACAAGTTATATATTTTTAAAAATGTATTATCTGTATTATTTCCTCTATGATATTTACAATTTTATAAATAGAAAATAGTTACTGGCAGTTCATATACAAATAGCTAAAGCTTCCTGTACCCTTTCTGGAGCATTTTCTCAGTTCCACCAAAGCTTTCATCCTAGAAAATGTCAAAACATCATTAAAAGCTCTCTTTACTACAACAGTACAACAGCTCTTCCATCCAAATATTTTCAATTTTTTTTATAGTTTTGTTTTTCTCTAGTGTGTCATGGACTGCAAGGGACATTTACAGATGGCCTAGGTGGATTGGGAAGGTAGACAAATAAAATTTGTTGTGCTCTTTGACAACACAGTCTGACAGACATAAGTGGGCTATGACAGACATAGGTGGGAAAGACCAGCATGGTGTGCTTTCTCTGCAAAATGCATGAACTTTTTTTAAATAACAAGTCATGAATAAGAAATTGGGACAGTGTTGCAACTCTGAGCTTTATCATGAATTTTAAAGAATATTCAGGAAGTCTAATTTGGTCAGCTATTTTCCCCAAAGATACAAAAATAGGAAAGAGCAGACATGGCAAAATAACCTCTATGATGATGATGTATGAAGAAATGCCTATTACCAGCCCAAACCCACAGACCGTTCCCCAGTTATAATCTAAGAATTAGTATTTCTCATGCCCTTATCAGAGATATGTACAGTTACGAGTCTTGGAGTTGCTTTCATTTGTCAGTAGACAACTGCCTATTAATCTGTCCCCACACGGATTGAAACACACCTGGTGATGATGGTTAATCAATATCTCACTGAAGAGCTAAGTTCTCATATAAAAATGCACATAAATATCATTTCAATCAATCATTAATTTTATACCCAGGAACTAAGCTACAGAGATATTTAGAACCATGTTCAGGTTCACATTTCTTGAACTCAGATTTCCTGTATCCCAGCTCAAAAGTGGAAGGAGCATATAAAGAAAATCCAATAGTAAATTAGAACTTGACTTCCAGAAGATAGAAATAAATCAAGTCAACATTAACATTTAAATATAATAAAAGATGTAAAATATAACTGAAAGAAAATTGGTGGCAGAATCAAAACACTGGGTTCAAGTCCAGGTTCTGCCACTGCAGAGGCAATTAGACTGGGCAGTCCTTGTTTTCATCTTGAATTACAAGATTAAACTGCTTTGGAAGATCTCTTTCAGTTTTAAATAATAGTACTTGATTTTTTGTTCTTGCATTCACCAGTTTACCTATAATGCAGCATAGTATTATTCATGGAATATTTCTAGATTTTTCAGTGGCTCCTTTTTCTCTTCCCAGTCACTGAAATATTGTACTTTTTCTGAGTTCAGACCTTGGGCTTTTCTTTTCTCATTTTGTTTCTATTTGGAGTGTTATCAACTCATATACACCTTTAGCCATAATTCATACACATTTGATTTACTCACCCTATAAGATATTTGTCAATTTTGAATCACAAATGCCTCCAAAAGTACTTTCCTTATACTCATGACTACTTCTACAGCCTGAATTGAAAGCTGTTTCCTTCCAAGATTTTAACATTTTCCACAAGTATCTCTGCTTTCATTACCTCCCTCTTCCCATCCATCTTCTCATGGCCATCTAGGTCATCATCTTAAGATGGACCTGAACATTTCTCATTTCACACACCCCAATTCAAAATTCAAATTTATCTCTCCATTGATCTTCTATTAATAGGAAAAGGCCTGATGATTTTGTATCCATATCAACCACTTACAAGTATTAGACTTCACCAAACCATAATAACATTTTCCTCTATCACTACTCATAACTAAATGACTTTCCAGGAGACTGTGAACTCTAGGGCACAGGTGAGACCTCATTTTTACATATTCACCATCTACCACAGTAGCAACACAATAATATTTATGGAATTAATTAATTAATTCAGCAAGTATTTGTAAGGAAAGATACTTTTGAAGTGTTGAACACTAATTTTTTAAAAATAGCAATTATCTTTTTAAAATTTTGATATTTCTCTAATGCAAGCTGTGATCTCAAATAGGAATAGAACTAATAAATATAGGTCTCTGATTCACCTATCTCTGTACTCTTCTACCCTAAAATAAAGCCCGAATAAAGCCTTCCAAAGGAAGATGTCAATATAGTTCTGCCGAAATTTTGTGCTAGACCAGCATTTACAGTTCTGTGTATTATTTGTCCTAGATTATAAATCCAATCCTGGTTCTTAATTATTCAGAAACCAAGAGATTTATATACTACATTATAGCATGTTAATCCAAGACCAATTTAACATTTTATGTTTTTATTTTGCATGTGTTCCATTTCTTAAAAGGTTTTAAACATTTAAAATCTTTAGAAAGCTATATATTTTTGTATAGTTTTCTATGACTCCAAGAGAATTTATGTTGCTTGGGTTGTTACCTAACATTCCTAGTTAGCCCCTTACACAATTCAGTGGACATGTGGGCTGCATATTTAAGGTAACACATTTTATGCCATCTGGTTTGGGTACCTAGCATATCTTAGTAGTAAGCTATATTTGCAAGATACTTTTGCAAAATGAGAGCTTCTAAGGCTGTATCTAGCTTTATATGTGCTAATTTGAAGCTTATTCCCAAACTCCCATCATGCGTTTTGGTGGAAAAGTCATCTAAAAATGAAAGTTTTCAATTGGGGATTTTCTGCATTGTTTGTTCCTATTCTCTCATTATTTTGTAGTCATATGTATTATTTTCTCAATTAAAGAGTAATATTTGATCTGCTTTTTTACATGTCTCTCCCATTCTGTCAATATTGCATGAAAGCAGACAGAATTAGAAATTAGTCAGAGTTTCTCGACACATCCATATGAACAAAAAAGTATTCTGGAAAACGTCTCAGTAGATGGACTCATGATTAACTACATCATTGTAGGAGTAGACGGCTAATGAAGTAATGAAGTAGAGAAGGCTTCTAAGTTTCTAGTTTTCTTTGGGGATTCTGTCTCATACTATCACTACAAAACTCCTAAAGGAATAAAACATATTCCATTATTTCAATCATCCACTCATTAAATATGTATGAATGTGTCCTGTGTGCTAGTTACTATACTAGACTTTAGAAATGGAACACTGTGAAAAAACAATGACATCTTCACTTATCCCTTTATTCCAGTTTATAGCCATGAAAACAACTGACAGGAGGCTTTTCAATAACTGAAAGTAATCACAGACCACCTAGCACATTTCCCAGTGGTGAAGTTTATACTTCTTTCTTCTCTCTCCTCTTCTTGAAAACATCCCTCATTGTGATAAAGGGAAAAACAAGTCTTAGTTCTTACCAAGTTCTAGTCATAAATACTGAGAGAAAGAAAATTTATAAACCAAGCAAAGTCATTCAATATTTAATGAGTAACTATTATAATGGTTTGTTCCTTTATTAGGTAAATATTTGATTTCAGGGACTATATGATAAGTGCCAGTCCAGGCTTTGTTCTACAGTTATGTTTGAGGAAGGAAAGTATAAATTGAAAAAGTTCTCTCCTCCAAACATATTTTGCTTACATTGAATATATTTGTCTAATCCACCCACTGGAAACAAATAGTCTGAATGGTATTTAATCACTACCAGCCTCAAATCATCAGTTTACTGCACAGTGTGTCAATTTCAACTACCTTTATTTAAAAATAAGAAGATACACAAAAAGCAAAAATCTCATCTATATTATCTGAACATTGTCCTGAAATGTTATTGGGTCATTAATATTGCCTCATTTAATGAGTAGAAGTCTAATTACCTGGAATGGAAGGACAGCATTTGGGTAATTCAGGAACATGAAGAATTTTTCCATGATAAAAAGCTACCACTCCCTTCCTGGGTATTATTGATTCTGCTTCTTCATCATCTGAGAGTCAAGCATACCATACAGATCAGGTTATTCCCATTTAGTATATCCTCCATCAGCACACTGGGCTTGATCCTGCTTTAGGTTTTTTATATTCTACATCCCCTGAGGAACAGTAACAGGAAGCTTTTGGGTTTAATAAAAATTGTAAATGTGCAATAAAATTAAACAGTATCCAGGTTCGTCATCTTCCCTAGAGCAAGGAGACAATATTGCTTTTACAAATTATATAACACTGCTTGCTTTGTGCCATTCTCTCCATTCATTAGATCATGTTCAAATTTATCCATTCCACATTTGTGGCTTTTACACAACCTCAATCCACTCTGCCCATTTTGATAGTCTCCTCTATACTGGGCCACACACCCTTTTCTTTGGATCGCATTGCTTTTGTTCTTAAGAGATGTATAGCTAAAGTTTGTCTCCATATTTCTTCACTTTTTAACAGAATGCCATTTAAATTCTTACAGTGTTCTGTGTATGTCTCACATATTTGAATACTAAATTTTATACTGTTTTCAAGCTATATGGAATCAACCAAAGAATGATGAGTCAGGTTGTTTTCATATTTCGACTCAAATGATCTGACAAATCATGCTCTTACACCCTGACCCAGTGAACCCAACTAGTGTATTTATCAAAGTAGAAAAAGTTACTTGTTTGAGAATATTCATCATAATTGGAGGTAGAAACTTGAGTTAAATTTCCAATTAGGGAGCTGGGGAATTAAGTTACACCATATCAATTCCATGGTATATTGTGTTGATATTAAAATTGTGAAGTTAAGTAACATGGAGGTGTAATAAAAAAAATCAAAGAAATAGAATAAAAAGTGTGATTACTGTTACTGCAATTATATGTTATATGTCTGTTTATAGAAGAGAAATTGTGTTGTGGGAGAGAGAGTGAGCACTGGGGTGCAGGCACACACGCACACGGTAGCTGAAATTGTAATTAGGATTATAATTCATGCAAGGATGGCCTTTTTCTCGTATATGTGTAGAAACAAATAACAGTAAATGGGATCCTTCACTGTAGTTTGAGGGCAGGTTATTTGTTTCATTTTGTGCTGTGGCCCCCAACCCTAGAATAATGACTGGAATATATTTGATAGTTAATATTTTTCAGATGAATAAGAATATATTATATGACTGGCAAAATTATAGGTGATTTGTCTTCATTATTTTATCTTTCATTACAACTCTCTGGGTGGAAAAAAGAGGGGACAATATGAAGAGAAACATTGGCAAAGAAACACATTCTTGATTCTTACATGGGCATTTCTGGGGTAATCCCATGTGAAGGAAAGAGCAATCAAGGCTCATTTACTCAAATTACCCAATGTTACCTTATTTATGACATTAATAATAATCCATACACATAATAATCCCTTGAGGTGGGCATTGTCTCATTTTGTGTATGAAGAGACTTAGGCTCAGGTAAGTAATTTGCCTAAGACGTCTACACATCAGTATTATCTTTTAGTCACACTGTTATGACAGACAGTATATCTCTATTTAAATGTCCTTAAGTACAAAGCAAAAATAAACTAAAGATATATCAAGATGATAGGACATGTAAGGGTTTGGTCAAGCAGGATTTAAAGTAACAGGAAAGAGTCAGTGTCCAGATATGGTACAGCACCCACATCACTGGTTCTCTTCCTAGAATTACAGAAGTACAATGCATAAAATTAAATTTGAAAATTAATAAATAAGTACAGTTCTTTGAACAGTATTCAGGTTCACATGCCATTCCTCCCTAATACTTGAGATTATGACAATCATAATTGATAGGAAATGCAGTGTCAAGGCACTCGATTATGTTGTCTCAATTTATGAAACTGTAATCTTCCATGTATTTGAATGCTATGGATTGTGCTAAGTGATTGGATTTCAAGTGAGTAGAGAAGGGTAATCAACATTACAATTTCATGTGAGGATGGCCTTTTTCTCCTTATGTGTGTGGAAATAAATGACAGTAATACGATCTCTTCATTTACTTAGTTTTTCTAAGTGTTCTCTATGAACTTCTGATCAAAGAAAGGTTTAATCTGCATGGATGAATGCTCACTGGAATGCTTTACCAGATTGAACTGCAACTATTTCCATACAAGAGCTGTGGGTTGCCTATATAGAAAAGGGTGTATATGTATTTGAGTATGTGTGTGTGTGTGAATGCATATGTGTTTACATGCATACATATGACACAAGGCTAGAGATAGTTAGGAAGCATCTTTTATTTTTAGTCTCTTAGGTATTACCTAGACTTGTTTATGTCCAAAGTCTGACCTAAAAGCAATGATGGTAGACCTTCTCAGGTCAGTCTCAGAACTCTAGAGAATGCTGAATTCTCTTGCAATAATATCTATTCAGATTAAAAAATTGGCCATTGGTATAAATCAAAGTTTTTTTTGTTTCTCTAAATTTCATATACTGAAACTTAATCACCAATATAATGGTATCTCAATGTTGGACCTTTGGGAATTGATTAAGTCATGAAGGCAGAGTTCTCATGAATGGGATTAAGTATCCCCAGAAGCCAGAAAAGACAACTATATAAGAAACAAGAAGCAGACTCTCACCAGATATCAAATATGCCAGTGCCTTGATCTTGGACTTCCAGCCTACAGAAATAAATTTCCATTGTTTAAGTCACCCAGTTTGTGACATTTTTGCTTAGAAGTCCAAATGGAGTAAGACAGGCACTAAATTCTAAGATCCTTGTCTTGGTTTAGAAACTTATAATGAAGTACCACAAGCTGGGTGATTTTTATACAACAGAAATGTATTTCCCACAGTTCTGGAGGAACCTGGAAGTCTAAGATCAGGGTGCCAGCATGGTCGAGTTCTGATGAAGGACCTCTTCTGGATTGCAGATAGCCAAATTCGGTTTACATCTTCATAAAGCAGAGAAGATGAGAGAGCTCTCTGGGGTTTTTTCATAAAGGCACTAATGACATTCATAAAGACTCCACCCTCATGATCTAATCCCTTCCCAAAGGGCCAACCTCCTAATCTCATCATATTGGGGTTAGGATTTCAATGTGTGGATTTGGATGGACATAAGCATTAAGTTCATAATAGTCCTCACACTTTTTTTTTTTTTAATCAATAGTTGCGTGCAAGGAAAGAGTAAAAATTGGAAATCAGAACATTTCTGTGATTTCTCATTGAGAATGAAAGTAGATCCAATTAATTTTTATTTTTATCATTAAAATCAAATTTAGGGATTTTTCTGCTTCTACACTGAACTTTCCATAGAAGCATGTATTATACTTTAAAACAGGCTGGGAGTAAAAAGACTAATGGAGGAAAATTAACCTTTTCCATGTATCCATTCATCTATCCATCTACCATCTCATCTCCCTGGCAAGATTCCCTCTTCAGTATGCTGCACTGCCCATCTCTACTCAGCCCCTTCTATCCAGTGCTCCCTGTTCAGCACAGCTTGCTTCTAACACTGAGAAGTTACGTAATTGTATGTAATTCTATCTCTGTCATTTCTTCCTTTCTAATACTTCTCATTTGAAAATTCCTTTCTACCTGAGATTATAAATAACAAAGCAGGTAATAAATAAAATATTTTGAAAATGCAAACGCTATAAAAATCATTCTTATTCTAGTGCCTTCACAGATTCAGGGTCCTAGACTCCAATGAGACTAAATAGGTACAGAAAGCAAGAGGAGCAAAGGCAAGGAAATTTAGGATATTTCATAGGGAGCAGTAACAAAGTTGGGCTTTGAATTTAATGGGAAGGACCCAAGATTAATAGAGGATCTGAGGAGGCTGCAAAACAGTGAAAAGGAAGTAGGTTTATTAGGGAGAACTGAATCTAAAAGAGATAGTGATTCCATCATATAGTTTAAAATTGAGATTATGTGGGCCTCCCTGGTGGTGCAGCAGTTGAGCGCTGCGCTGCGGAGGTGCGCTGCGGAGCTGTTGGCAGCTTGTGATGCGAGTTCGATGCCCAGCTGGGGAGAATCCCACATGGTGCAGCAGACCTCTCCTGCCTTGCCCGCTGCTCCCCACAGCAGTGTATTTCTGATCTGCCTGTTCTGCTCCCCACTCTGTCTGGTGAGCCCTCTCACTGCCCCACACCTCTGGACTGTACCCCAGCTTGTATGTATAAATAAATCTTAAAAAAAAATGAAAATAAAATAAAATTGAGATTATGCAACGTGAAAGTACAATATGTAACCGCAGAATCCCCACCCCCACCCGTCTTGGCTTACTCCCTCATTTTCTTTAGGTTTTACTCCCCAAACCAATTCTCAGGGACATTTTTCTTTACTATCTTATTTAAAATTGTAGCTTATCCTTACCCTCACTGGTGCTCAGTAAGCCAGTATCCTGTTTTATAGTTCCTGAAAAAAGTTTTTACCCTCTCACATTCTGCATATAATTACTAATTTCATTTTATACCTTCCTCCATTAGCCCTCCATGAGGATCAGGATTTGTGTCTGTTTTGAACCTTATATTTTCTTTAGTGATGGAATATTGCCTGGCACATGGTAAATTAGGCATTCACTGTATTGCTGAATGACTTGAAAAAGCAATTTTATATTTTAATACGGGAAATACAAAAAACGAGTAAAAAAAAAGATTCATCAAGTTCCCTTAATTTAAGGGTTTCTTGTGTATACCTAAATTTTCTAAACAGTCAAGGATGAATTCATGAAGTTCCTATTAATTTTGACTTTTTGAATAGAAATTCAAATAACTAGAGAACATGAAGCTGTTCTTCACTGTAAAGTAGATTAAATAGAACACTGCTTAACTTTTTTAACCATTCTACATCATGATTATAAAATCAGCTATTAGACTACTGATATGTGTGTAAATTTTGTTTCCTTTGCAGAGACTTGCTAGTGATCTTGAGATTTAAACACTCGTAGTTACATTTATATCCCTTTTGTTTCCTCTTTCCTGTCATGCCATTTGCTATTACTTTGTATATGACATGTGCACATGCGTATGGCTGTTTATTATACTATTACACCTGCCCCTACTCCATAATTGATTGTCTTCATGTATTTTTGACTAATTGTATAGGATTTTCATAAGATAAAAGAAAACAGACATTAAATGAGGACATGAGGGTCATTCTTATAAGTTAAAGGCTAGGAAACACTCATTTTGCTGTCTTCCTACTTCTTGGTTCTTAGGTGTGCTAGAGAGGTGATATTGACAGGTATTACTGTCACTTGGGTCACACGGTACTTTGGTCACTCAAATCCCCCCTCCCAATGTGTATGATTGCTCTATCTGTTCTTGTTAACCAACTCTGTATAAGCAGAACTAAATCCATAGCACTTCATGAAAATGTGGAAGAAAGAGAAAGTTACCAATTAAGTTTCTTTGATTAAAGAAATCTCACTCTTAAAATGTGCCCATTTACAAAATTCCCTTAATTCCTTTGGACAATGTTTCATTTGAGGACACATTCTTGTTGAATCAGTGAATGGTGAAATAGTTTTAAAAGGAAGGGGAAAAAAAGCAGTTTTTTTTTTCAGTGATTTAAACAATAATGCAAAGATGTATTATAATCTTGACTAATTCACATAAACTAGACTTAAAAAGCACAAGTAATTTATGCAGCAATAGGTGTTTTGTTTCTTAACAAATGTTCCTATAGCTGCAAATGTTACATTTAGAGTTTCTGTAGTGTGTTGTGTTCTGAGCCTCTGTTTTATTCTGTTTTATTTGGGGGTTGGGGAGGGTGATTAACCATGTAAGTATAAGGAAAGCAAAGTTCTCTTACTGGTCTCTCATATAAATTGTCAAAAGTCTCATTCCTTGCCATTCTCCTTTCTGGATCTGTTTCCTCAACTATAAAATAAATCTTCAGGTCTCTCTTAGAGCCTAAATTCCACAGTGCATTGCTACTGCATGAAAAGCCTGAGGAAGAGTTCTGGCTCCACCCAGTAGAGGGTAGTGTTACCTAGAGAAGATCTCTGCATGAGCCTAGGACAGATGGAGCAAGGAAAGCAGAATTCAGAATATAGAATGGGTAACAACCTACCTCTCTCAGTCTTGAGTCACCAACTACAAATGCTTGCCTATGAAATAGCAACCACAAGCAAGTGTAGAAGAAATACACTCCTCCTCAATCATTTGCCACTATTCCCAAAATGGACACATTACTCATTGCTACTGGAATATGAACAGGAATTTAAACTTCTGCAATCTGTGTTGTTTTCTGAAATTTAAAGTTTGTTCTATGAATATATTCATTTATATAAAATACAGCAGCTTGTCTATACATATTGAACATTTAAAAATTACAGTTGAAAGTAGCAGATTTTTCCTCCTGCAAAAATATTGAAGAAGTATTTATAAAGTCTGATTGTGTTTAATATCATTCTGAGAAAGGAAAATTTAATTGTACTTTTTAATATAGGAATAAAAAATGTTACTGACTTGTGACAGATGATTTTCAAGTCCCAAGTGTCTACTGTATAGTGACAATACTAGATGAAGATGTGACTCTCAATCAGCCTGCCATGGTTTTGGAGCGTTTCCCATGAGAGGGTCCTCTGGGAGCACCAAGGGCTATCTTCAAGTACATTTTCAAATAACAAGACTTGTTTGGTGGCATAAGGCTGAGGCATATAAAGAGTTCACATGTCGATGCTTTGCAATGCTTTCTGTTCAATATAATCATTCAGTAGTAGGTATGAAAATATATGTTTAGAAAATGACAAAAGAGATGAATAAAGGCATAAGTAGGAAATACTACAGCTAATGAAATGCTAAGGGAGTATCACTTAACAAAATAATGAGAAATTAGGCAATTTACATGAACATAAATGAAAGGGAAAGGTACCGTACACACATGCAATGCTATTATTATCATTGTTACAATTTGGGGGTTCACGGTCCCCATGACATCCTGTTCTTGGTGACCACAGAAAATCACTTAGTAGCACCTCTCAACTTCTGCTGCTTCTTGCATCTTTATTGCAGATAGAGGGCCTACGTACATTTTTATTGTTTAATATGAATGCTGAGGACTGAGAGGAAGGAGTTAACAGGAGGATGATGTAATCCTTCCTGCACCAGGGAAGCGCTGTGCACTGTGCAAGTCGCAGCCTGGAAGTCAACAATCTGTCTTTCCATGCAAAGCACCACCTATGCTATTCCTGGCTATGAGACTGCTTCTTTTTAGGGGGAGTAAAAGTTTCTCAGATCAGAGAAAGCCTTGCTACTTGAAGGAAAATAAAATCATGCTTCCCTTCCACAGCCCCTCCCCAAACCTTTTGCTCATAGCTACCATAAGTGCAATAAAATGTGAGAGTGGGAAGCAATTGCTATGGCAACAAAATATACTCTAATAATGAATAGGACCTCTAACAAGCAGGAACAGTTAGAACTTTAAGGGTGACAGAAAGGAAGTACACCTGGAAGAAGGAAGAAAAAAATACCAAAAGTTTAGTTTTCCATTTCCCTGCCTACATACCAGTTAGAAAAGCAGGATTCATATTTGGCTCACTTCTACCAAGAGCTATGAACCAAAGTTTCATACTTTCGTATTGTTTTGTTTTGGTACTTAGATCTTTCTAAAAGGAGGTAGGAGAGATCATCCCCTTTGATCCAGAAACAGGACATATGCTGTCATTTAGGGCATCAAGAAGTCTCTGGATCCAGATTCTACTTCATGCCTGGTTTCCTAGGATATGGACCAACTTCTTTGACAAGACAATTCTCCTTATCATAAGAACCACTTGAGAAAAATGCCTACCAAGCTGGATAGGGAACAATACATATGGACCATGAGTTGAGTAAAGAGTGTAAGTCCAGGAGCTTAAGGAAAATAAAGAGGGGCTAGTGAGAATCAGACATTGGGTTGAAGTAGACAATCTATTCTGACTATTCTTTCTAAAACATTTATATTAAGAGTTGGCTATGCAGTGCTGAGAAATAAATCAACTCCAGCATTTTATTGGTTGAAGCAACAAATGTAGATTTCTCATTCAAAGTTATCTGTCAGTCACAGATAAGGAGCCCAGTTTCACTGGCATCCTCATTCTGGGAATTAAGACGGATTTTGCCAGTTGTGCGGTTACGGTGAAAAATACTTGAGGGTCTCGTCAGAATTAAATGCTTTGCTCTCAAAGTGACATATGTCACTTCTACCTGTAACTTCTTGGTCAGAGCAACCCTATTCAATTTCAAGAAGGGGACAATGAATGATAACCTTCCCATGTGTCTGGAGGAATAAAGTGAATGTAGGTTTAAACACGACAAGTCTCCTCCTAAATTCCTGAGCACACAGGATTTTTTATATTACAAAGTTTTACTTAAGGCACATGTTAACATTCTCTGTAAAACAGTGTTTCAGTGTTTGTAAAAATAATCTTAATCCTTTCAAGAGTGTGTACATATGAGGAAGAGGAGCAGTGGGTGTCCTGGGAAGCATACTTAGAAGAGTAGCACAGTCCTTTGGATTCACACTAAAACTGAGTGCTTTCACTCAGTGAAAACTGAGTGTCACTAACAAGAGTTCAGTGGCAAGTTTTGCAAAGGTGGAGGTTGAGGCCTTGTCATCCATCCAATGAGGGAAAGACAGGTTAAAGTACAAAGATTCTGAAGATTGGAGAGTTGCCAGAACATCATGATAGCTATTAGCAGATTGTTTCCCTCTTCTGGGTTTTTGTTAAAGGTGTTCCCAACTTAAAAACTAAAAGAGAAGTCTGTTTTCCTCCTTTATCCCTATTTAAATTCTTCAAGCTCAGGTCAAGGTCCCATTCTACTTTGTCTATCCTTTGAACACCCGCTGCACTAATTAGCATATGTTTCTTTTAAAAATTAATGTATTGCTAGTATTTCAAGGATCCCACCATTTTCCTCCACCCAGTGTAATCCCTGTGGAACAGTAACCTTACAGTTTCTCTACTGCAACATCTTTTAGGGCTTAGCACAGAGCAATTACAAAGTTGGCAGACATTATACATTTATTGATTATGCCAGTAATTAGAAAAGGAAGAAGAATTTTTACTGAGAACAATAAACCCAGCTAATGCAAATATACTGAGTAACTATGTTGTCATGCAAAGCTTTATTTTAAAAAGCAAGTCTGTGATTTGGAGTCTATTGTCACTGTAATTCTTTTAAGGTCCTCTCAGTTATATGGGAAAGTCATAAAAAAAAGAGTAGTAAATGATGAGAGCAATAGAGCATAGGGGAGAAGAACTGACTTGGGAAGCTATCCATACCTTGGAATATATTCTTGACTCTGCCACTCAGCAGCTATGTATGATAGGTCTCAATGTCTTCATCTATTAAAAGGGATCCTTGCAATCCCCTTGTCCACTTCAGAGACTGCTGTGAGAATTGAATACCATCACATAAGTTAAAGGAATGTGAAACTTGTAAAATACTTTACTTGTGTAATTGTAATGTGGGGTTGTTAAGATAGATCTAACTTGTGTCTGTCTTTTGTGCCATTGAAGTAATTTTAGGAAGGGCAGGAGTGTGTGCTAAACCCCTGACAACATATGTTCTGAACTCTTTGAAAGCCTCGTATCTAATAAGCACAAGGTCCTGTTGCTAATTGCAGGGGGTTTCTCCCTGGGCATCCAGTTCAGTTTGTAAAGTGTTATATTTATAACTTTCTGAAGCAGCAGTTCCTCTTAGAATCCCAGGAAATAAGAGTGTGATCTGATTGTGACTGTAGATTGCAGGTTGATATTGTCAGGCTGATGGTGATTTCTAACAAAAGCAAAGCAGCAGGTATCAGTGAGAGAAGGGTACTAAAGCTTTCACCATATCTCTGAGAGAGCCTGCATCCCCTCCCTTCCTCTGGCCCTCACTCCCTTTCACCTAAAGAGGAAAAGATCATGACTGGACCCAGAATAAACCTGCTTACCTGCTCCGGCATGGCTGGGCAGACAGGCTGGTGGGGCTCGGGCAGGAGGGGGATTACCAATGACAAGAGAAGCTCAGATGGGTTTTGAACCTTGCAAATAGGAATAACAATAATCCTTCATGAATCATAGGAATTCTGTGCAGAAGCAGTGCTTATGTAGGAGCCCCAAAGCATGTTGACCCAAGTAGCTGCTGAGGTGGGGAGACTGGCAGATACGACATGGCTGCAAAGGCAGGAGGCCTGGTTTGAGTTTCATGCAAACTTCATTAGCTATATCTTTAGCTTTTTAGGACTTTATTTTTCTCATCTTAAAAATGGCAAAACAGAAGTAGTAACAAAAACTACTTTAAACTTTTGGTGTAAGTACTAGAATGCTTGTGAAAGTATCTTTCTTTTGATAAGAGTATTCAGATAATTTGCAGTTTTTATGATTTATGTTAATATTTTGTACTTTTTTAAGCGATCTAGGAAATGCTAATTATGAACATTTGGGACATCAAAGTAGAGAACTAGGCGTAGGAACAAAAAAAAGGTATATTCAGCATTATGGACATAACAGTCAATGAGCCCAACGACAGGGAATGAAGATTTAGAGTCCTGTGAATGTGTAATGGAAATCCTGAAACTGTGGTTATAAGGATACCCAGAAAATGATAATCAAGATCCTACAAAGATATCCACATTCTAATACCCAGAACCTGTGAATATGCTATTTTACCTGGCAACGGTTTGCAGATGGAATTAAAGTTGCAAATCAGCAATGTTAAAATACAAGGATTACCCTAGATTTTTGGATAGACCCAATTTAATAAAAAAGATCCTCAAACACAGGAGAGTGGGAGAATCAAAGGAAAACATACAATGCCAGAAGCAGTCAGAGTGATGCAATGAGGGCTCCACCAGACATTACAGCTTGGAAGGGGTGAAGAGGGACAATGAGCCATGGGATGCAAATAGATTCTACAGCTTCAAGAGCAAGGAAAGGGATTTTCTCCTGGAGGCTCTAGAAAGGTTACAGCTCAGCCTACACTGATTTTAGCCCAGTAATATCCATGTCAGATCTCTAACCTACAGGATTAGGAGGTAATAAATTTATATTGTTTAAAACCAATGTACTGTAACTTTGGTGACGTGTGCAGGGTAGTATATACATTTACTGAGATGTAAAGTCATGCTACTGAAGCGTATATAGTTTTATAATCAATGGTAAATCAGTAAAAATAAAATGAAATAAACCTGTAAGTATGAGCAATGAAATCTGCAGTAGTAGAAAATAAATGCAATACTCAAAAAATATTTAATGTTAAGTCATTTGAATGCTATTATTAAGTGATTTGCATGTCAGAGTGTGAATTTTATGTGGAAAAAAAATTCAGAGATCTACTATAAACTATTAAATGAACATAAAGTTTGCCATTTTTTTTTTAAACAATCTGTCCTACAGTCTAAAGAAACAAGATAGAATCAGAGTGAAACACCAAAATTCATTCTGCTCACTGAGGTCCAGAGAGTCTTTCTGACAACAAAAATCTGATGTTGACAAGAAATAGCTTAAAAATCCTTTGTGGGAATCACAAAATAATGCATTTAGAATTTTATCTCTGTGATCTACTTTCTTAATTTTTACAGGTTCACATCCTTTCTGCTGTACACGTAGATGAATATCTAGAGCAAATACATTTCAGTTCTTGAGTATGCTGGGCTTCCTATGTCTCTGAATAAACAGCACACTTTCTACCTAAAATGTTCTTCATTTACTTCAATTTGTAAAACTTTCTTGTCTTTAGAACACATCTAAAGACATCTAAAGTTGCACATTCCTTTTAGCTCTTTTCTCTAATCCAGAAGATTGAATTAGATTCTGGAAGCAGGCGTTTACCAGTTTTTTGAGTGACCCACATCTAGTCCTTTACCCTTTTTATTAACTCCTTGCTGTTCATCTGATGAATGTGTCACTGAGCATAGTCAATGGGAAAAGTAGTCCCAGTGTTCTGTCTCAAAACTGGAAGCTAGCAGGACAAATTTTCCTTGCCTACAACCCCCTACAACCCAAGGACAACTATGTGACTTAAATTTTGATCAAGCTCCTAATACTCTCATCCCCAGGACTTTGAATTTGGAATGACTGGTACAAAACAGCTGACAGACTAGGTTTATTGTAAGGGGTACAAAGGCCAAAAGACTAGATTTAATTCTACAGCATAGTCTTTGCTTACTTCATTCCTGCCTGATTTCAAGACTAGTTTTTCAGTCCCTCCACCATATTGTGCTATCTTTCCAAAGTTTTCTCCCTAAAATGTCACAATCAGTTCTTATGATCAAGTGTCCTTACAGACAAATTCTCTCTGTATACTATTAATGCATATTATAACACTTGTCACTTGCACTGATGTAATGGATTTCATTATTCCTAATTAGAATGGGCTTGAGATAACTGTTCATCTCATGATCAAACTGGATACAGTACAGTTGTGTTTTATCGGTTCAATCCAGTGAGATTTCTTCATTAGGGAATGACTTTTGGAGTTTTTTTGTGATATTGTAAGGGAGTCTTACAGGGAAAAATCACACTCACTTAAACAGATGTGGTGTGAGAAAGCCTAAGCTGGAAGCATGTTAAGCTCTATGGGGACAATAAGGATGGGGGAGATAAAAACAGGGAGACAGGACAAATGAGGGAATACATTTAACCATGGGGTATTGAGCTTAGATTTGCTATTTATGTATAGCTGCAAAAGAATGACATGGAAAATTCACTCTGATGTGTAACAGAATCATATTAAGAAATTAGGAGCCCCTGAGCAATAGAAAGATCATGAGACAAAGTCCGTTACTTAAAAATTTTAAAAACTAACTGTAAAATAAACATAATAAAGTAAAAGGTCTAAATTTCTGTTATAATTTCTTTTGAAATTTAAAATACCAGTATTTTTAAAAATATGTTCATTTTTTACTATATCTAAATGATCTGGTCACTAATACTATTTGTTTAAAATGTTTATGGTTGATCTACTACTGCATATAACAGACAATCAGCAAATAATAAAACCCATGAACTTGACCATCTTCTGATAAAAGAAAGCCAGTTGTTTATGCAAAATGAAGAATTTTTGCTGTTAATTTTATTAGGGACCAGGACTGGTTTGAGGGGTCAAAGGGTATAACTTTTCAAAATACCAACCATGAGTCACTAAGTTCATCTCTCATCCTATAGTTTAATGGCTGCATCTAATTCAGTCTGAACTTGAAGAGAAAGACCATAGATGAAGTAAATGTTCCATGCAGCTATTCCATAAATGAATTTTTGTATGTTCATGGTGTGAGTAGTAATATTCTTTTCATATGAGATTTTTGGAATGGATTTTTTTCTGAAGACTTAGAATGAAAGCACCTGGACCAGATTCTGAATGCAGAAGGCAAGTTTCACCTCAGGTGTTAAGCATCTGAATCAGGACATGTCCTGTGGAGAGGCTGTATAATATCAAATGCTTTTTGAGAACTCTCTCGAAGAGTCACATTCACTGACCTGTTCTTCAAAAGGGAGCTCTTATTTTTAGATCATTTTCTTACAACTTTTCATGAAGAAAATGTCACTATTTTGTAGGACCAGAATTTAAAAGGTGGAAATTTTTCACCCCTTACATGGACATTAAGCCTCATGAGCCTTCCAATGCTAATTACATACTCTGCAGAGACAGGATAAAATTTTAATTGACCATAAATAAAGTAGCCATGTTAAAATATTTCTTTTATATCTCTGAAATTATTGCTAAGATCTATCATTAATAGAGTAACATTACCAAGGTGTCCAAGGTACATGTGTATGCATGTGCTTGTGTATGTATGTGTGTATGACATCAGTGGTATAACACTTATAAAAGGCATTTGGTGCACAGACACAGGAGTACTTATAAGTCTTCCCTTAAATGTAACTCAGCTACCAAACACAAATACTAGTGGGTACTCTTGCCCACACCAACTATACAGGTCTAGTCCTGAGCTTTGTGGTCATTTTAGGTTCCTATTGGATGCCATTTATTTCAAACTATGCAGCTGAAATACACCAGAGGTTCAGTTTACCTGCCTCCACATATCACCTCCCAATTTTTTTAGATTTACTGGATTTTCCTTCAGCAACATGGAAATAAATGTTTCATCATGCAGTGATTGAGCTTTTAGTGCTTGCCTTGTCAGGAACTAATTCCTTATTAAGCTATGCCTACAGTAGTTTCTAAAGCAAGAACAACAGCAAAATTTGTTATTGAATGGTGTGCTTACCAGTCATTAGTTACTGTTAAGCCACAATTAGATCAGTTTTCTACACATTACAAGATCATTTTGGCATAACTGACACTCAGGAAAATTTTTGCATAATCTCTTGTGTTTTAATTTTTTTTTTCAAAGTGAAAACTGATCCTGTGTGTACTGTATGACTTTTGGTTTGCCACATTATTCAATATATATTTTCAAGAACACCTAACTTTATGGTTTACAAATGATTCCAGATTTATTTATATTATAATTACTCCATTTGCACACTCAGATTTACCATTTCTTACCTAGCTATCTGTAATTTTAATTGTGTGTGTGTGTGTGTGTGTGTGTGCAAGGTGTTTAGTGTATGAGTGTTCAGAAGATAAAAATGAAGGGTAAGAAATTGAAATGGTTTATATAGCTATAATAACAATTTATAAAACGTTTGACATTTTCAAAACCTTGAATGGGTTGCAGATCTTTATTCACTCTTTACTTTAAATCTGCAGAAATAATTTGGCTGGTATATCTGCATCAGCTTTTACAAAATGTTAAGTTACAAAGATTTAAGAACTTTCTATGAAGAGCTTAACATTCTTCATTCCTGGCTGTGCCAAGAGAAAAAGTGAAAGAGTTTATGCTTACTGAGAAAGGAACTGTAAGAATATTAACATTTCACATTATTTCTTTCTGTATAAAATGTTTAGGATCTGAAAAATCTTTTACCAATTACTTTCATTATGTTAGCAAGGTAACAGATTACGTATTTGTGTTAGTCCACAGTAGGCCCCATTCAGGGTTGTGCCCCTACTTTCAGAAGTACCACGTTTAAATGATAATTATATTAACCTTCTAGATGTCAAGAAAATTATGTAAACATTTTATAAAATTAGTGTCCCCAATTTTGCAATAAGAATACATTTACTCTGTGTAATAATTTAAACCTACCCGAATTATACACAAGAAATGACATCTACTCTAGGTACTGACACAAAGTGCTATGGGAGAACTCTTCTTGATTCTGTTCCATGAAGAATTTGCAACTTTTGTGCTTTTAGTTAATATAAAAAAAAATTAACAGTATTTTGGAAAAGAAGTAAAGCACTAAAAGTCTTCAACAAATATAAAATGATAATAGTGGGATGCCACAACTTTCTAACTTTATGACCTTGAACAACTTACTTAACATAGGATAATAGTAAGAAGAAATAAGAAGAGTGATCTCCAAAATAGAAGAGAGCAGATCGGATTTCTCCATTCCTGGGATATTTTTGAAAGGAAAGGTTTGCAACCAAGTGAAATCTAGTTTCTCTCATAAGATTCTTACTCCCCATATGTTATTTGCCATGGCTAAAATAACAGAAGTGAACAAACACACAAGGAGGCCTAGGTGATTTGGTTAAGTCAAATTCAGCTACTGAACTAACACAACTTAAGAAGTACCTCCAAGGCCAAATACAAATGCTAATAATTCAAAATGTTTCTTCAAAATATTCATGAAAATATTCATGTAAGCAGAACTTCAGTAAATGAGTGTTCTTTATAATAAGCATCCGTTCCTCCTAACATGCCTTAAAAGAAAAATTGATGTTATTATTCTAGTTCAAAAGATGATGAGACAGAGGGAGGTGAACTGCCTGCACTAAGGTCACATATTAAGTCAATAGCAGAGACAGACTCAGAATGAAAAGTAAAAGTAAATTATTTTTCCCTCAACAATGGTGGTACTTCAGTTCTGAGACCATTACCTTTAATTGTCTTGATTTTAAGGTTTGGTGCATTTAATTCCTTTTGAAAGCAGCAAGCTGTTTACTATTCTACCCACTTGGATGAATGGCTTTTAAAAATCACAAATTTCTACTCCCTTATGTTTTACCTTCAACGAGCTATCGGTCTGTTCAGTCTAAAATGGCCTAAAATGATAAGGGGGTTTTGAATCTGGGCTACCGATGTTACCTGAGGAGCCAGTGGTCTCTCTCTGCCAGGGCATCTGACATGGCAACCTGTCTTCTCCAGCCAGTCAGGTGGGATGTTGGACTGATTTTTGGAAAAGCAGTTAAATTCTTTTCACTATTAATAAAAATGGCAGTACATCCCAGAGCCATCTCAAGTCAATGGGGGAACTGGGAAACAACAAATAAAGGGAATTGTCTCAGAATTTACTTCCTGTTATCTGAGAAAGAAGTCAAAGCTAAACAGCAGGCATCTACATAAATGATCTTGGTAAGATTTCTTTAACCTCGAATTTAAGTTTTTTTTCTATTTGATACTGTACTGTTCTTGTTTTGCCTCATAGCTGTTTTATTATAAGAATTAACACTGAAATGTGGGTTACCTCTTTTCTCAGGTAACAATAAAAGGGAGCAGGGAGCTGGGAAACTGCCCTCCTTTTCAAAGTCAGTGTTCAGGGCGGAATAGTCCAGAGTGCAGTAATACAAAGCAGACTGGGCACCTGGCTGGGCATATGATAATCCAACTTGAACTGTGAGGTTGGAAGTTTCAAAGGACAAGTCACATGTGGAAATCCTCTACTGAGAAAAGTATCAGCCTTGGCTTTGGGAAAGTGTAAGGGACTCACAATAACATCTCCAGTCCCAGCACAGCCCCACTCACTGCCTATGGAAGGGGGTCCCAGGCTACCTGTCTAGCTGTATTTCACATTTCTTTTTTTCATACTCACCATGTTTTATGTAAATGAAACTATTTGCTGCATAAACCTCAAGTATTCCTACTCTAGGCAAGTCCTTTCTCTCAAACCTAGTTTCCTCTTATGTCCACAACTGTTTCTTATCTCAGGATAACTCATTTACCTACACTGGTAATTGGTCAAACTAAAAAAACTTTGATTTATCATTTAATCCTTTTTTTTTCGTATCTACTCATCAGATCCATCTACAAATCCAGATTCCAACCACTTCTTACCCCTTTCATTACTATTGAACTGGTGTAAGTTACCAGCTGTCTTTATAACCCTTACCCTCCTGTTGTCTATTTTCGACAAAACAGACAATGATTCTGTAAAAAAAGCACTCTAAAAATAGCATATCATGGCACTCCTCTGCTCAAAATTTTATTTACTTCAGATGAAGACCAATGTTCCATCAATGACCTACAAAACCTTCTATAATTTAGATCCACATGGCTTCATTCCCTAATACTTTTTTCTCATTCTGTTCCACTCAGTACGACTTCCTTGCTTTTCCTGTACAAATCAAGCATACTCATTCCTCAGATCCTTTAATACTTCTGCATGAAATTTTCTCCTAGTTCCACAAGCGGATTACCTTTTTAAATATCTACGTGACAGCCATATTCTCTGTAAAATCTACCTTTTTTCTGCATATCTAAAATTATGTAATCTAAAAGATTACATATTTTATTTATATTGATTTTCTGTCTCTTACCATTACAAAGTAAGTACATTCAAATAGTGAGTTTTATATATTTTGGTTATTGTATCCCCTGTCCTAGAAGCGAGCCAGACATATAGTAGAAACTTACTGGAATGTTTCTAGAACAGATCAATCAATAAATTTCTTCTTTACATAGCTCAAAGATTTCATGAACATTTCAAAATACAATTGAGTCATTTCTCTCTCATAGGGCCATATATTTTATAAGACATGGAAACATAACTTCTGAGTTCCAGATACCAAGGATGATGAAATCTTCTTTTCAAAAAATGTCACTATTACTATTAGGTCGTGGGTACAATTCCACAAACTCCCCTGTGGGCATAGTTAATCTGAGGTTCCTTTGGAAAAAAAAAATGTCAATTGCTTCTTGGTTTCTACTTTCTGCAGCACCATGACATCCTCCCATGATTAATTCTTATTTCATTTTCTGATTTCAGAACCTGCACTCAGTCTTCTCAAACAAATTACTAAAGGCAATATGATAACCTGGCAGAATTGTCTTAACTTGAGCTGTCTTTCTTCCTTTGAAATTAAATCCCTTCTGCTCTTTTCAGATTATCTGAGTAGATTGTATGTGATGTATTACTGGTTTTGTTATTCTATTTTAGTATGAACATTTTAGTGTATTCTAAGGAGAGGTGAAATAAATTTGCTAATGACATGAATAGTTATAAGTGTAAACAGTAGCTGGATATGTGACTACTGGGAGAATGCCTCAATAAAGAAACAAACCCTGTGGAAACCAACAAAGAGAAACAATGACAACTGTAATCAAAGTCTTTCTCCCCTTCTGGCAGTATATACCACAGATAGACTTTTGATGTTGAGTATATAAGCAAATAGGAAGCGGGGGGGGGGATACACACTAAGTTTTTAGTTTAGAACATTGGTAGATTATTGATGAAGGACAATTGTGGGCAGAGTCAGACTTTGACTTGCCCAGTGAAGACGGGAATGACTCAATTTAATTCTAATCATCTAATATGTATTGTGGCCTTACCTGTAACAAGGCATAATGGTTGGCATTTCCAAGGAAACAGACGTGGGTAAACTTTACTTCTGTTTCAAACAATTTTAAATGTATTAAAGGAGAGAAGGCAAGAACATAAATGACTATATTGCAAAGTGTAGTCACAATTTGATCCAAATAGTCACAATGATACAGTCAAAAATTGCTCTGAAGTTAAACTGACAAAGAGGTTATAAACAATTCTTTTGGATTTGCTGTGGGGAGGAGGAGGGTGAGAGATGAATATAGCTATGTGTAAATACTGGAAAAAGTCTTTGGCTCTGTAAAAGAGAATCTGAGTTTTGAAACATGAGTATGATTTTAACAGTCAAAGAAATTCAGGAAGAACATAACAGGAAGCATGTGAAGTTGGAAAAATCAGAATACAGTAACTAATTCATGGGAATGAAGTATAGGAAAAGGATGGTAAGTAAGACTGAAAAGTGAATGAACACAATATTAATTATATTCTTGAATCTCCGGCTCTGAGTTTGCATTTATTGGGAAATGGTGAGCCACTGAAGCATGAGTGGGGTTTTAGATGAGATCCTAAAAGGGTAATATTCTTTTAGTAGGAGTTTCCAGGGGGATGTGGAAGTGCTGCATTCTATCTTCCTTCCTTAGTCTCTTAGCCTCGCAGTGTCTCTCTAGAGATAATTAGATCCACTGGCAAATAAGTTAGAGGTTGAAATTGAGTTTCACCAATGGTGAAATGAAGTCAATCCTTAGAGCAATTGTATTATTATTATTTTCCCATTGCTGGTTTGAGGAAACTGAGGCACAAAGAGATTAAGTAACCTGCCGAAGGTGATATAGTTAGCAAATTGCAGGCGAGAGAGAACCAAACAAGCATTGCTGAATTGTTAGAGAAGCACACCATTAGATATTTGCCTAATATATTATAGCCTCAGTAAATTAAAGCACTAGAATTTTAATGGGAATTAATGAGTTGAATTAATAGTTAATTTTTTTAAATATATGGTTGAATATTTTGGTAGTTTCATTTAAATATTTCTTAATTGCCTTAAAATTGACTGAACAGTTCTAATCTAAGAAGATTACGCAGAAATACTTCATGTATTCTGAGTTTTCAAAGCTCTGATTCTCACTGAAGAACAAACATATTTGAAGCATGAACAAAGAGAATAAAGAAATTTTTACTTTAATTGTACACAAATGATTTCCCTTAATACTTAGTGAGCAGTAAGTAAATTTGGTTTGGTAATGCAAGTTTAAGAGTAATTTTGCACCCTTTTTCTTTAAGGAAACCTCATTATTAATACTGCTGAGATGTTCTTCTTTGCTCCATTTAACAGCTATTCAGCTATATTCTCACACAGTGTATGTGAAGTCAGTTATAAAAAAGGTGTAAGCACCTTATTAAGAAAAAGGTAGTGCTATAACATACCCTCCACATTCATCTCACTTACCTGCATGGGGATAATTGCAGCTACATATAGGTCCTCAAAGAATAAAAATGGGACATCATTCAGGGAACAGTTATTCAAGTAAATTAAATAATAATCTTTGTTTTTGTTCCAGTCTTAAAAAAGAGGAAGTTGTGATTATCCGAATGTATTTCCCTTTTCTATTCTTGCTCAGCCACAAGAATAAATGTTGCTTCTTTATATATCATCTGGCTAGTCTCCCCTCTAGGTACTTGGAGGGCTAAGAGTCATAAGTCTAAGAATAATGTGTCGATTTTTCTCCTCTCCGAGGAATGAGAGAAATCATAAGAATGAACTTATTATCATTTGCCTAAATGTTCTCATACATGTACATTTCATTTCCATAATTAGAATGAAAAGTACCCATAATCTGAAACCAGAATTCATGTGTGTTATTGTTAAAACATTATCCATAGAAAGAGAAATTAGAGAAATGTATACAGAAAAATTCTTTTGATTCAAATGTCAGGAAATCTTACATTCTGAGAGACTCGAAATTATTGGTAATCTGTAATATACGGTTACCCAATATCAAATTCATTATGCGTTGTCAACCAAATAAAATAAACATCACATAACTCCTTTTATTTCCTTCGCATGAGTCTGAGGCTTCACTAGAAGTTAGTTTTAGGTCGAGAACTTTTAAAATATAAATTTTGAGTAAGACAGTTTATCCATCAGTTTATTTTAGTAATATAATCTACATATATTCTTGGGTCAGGCACCTAGATTGACTATCATAGATCAAGCATCAGAAGTAGCTCTGAAATAAGAATTCATGTATTGGTGACTTTTTAAAAAAGTGCCCCAGATATACTAGGAAGAGAAGAAGAAGAATAGGAAAGTGAAAACTGAAGCAAGAGAGAAAATTATGTCAAAGTCCCACTGTGGTGATATCAGCCTAATGACACAGGGCAACAGAGTGGTGTTAATTATGGCTCAAGCTTTTGTGACCTGAGTAGTGAGTTGGGATTTTTACAACTCCAGTAGGTGGAGTTTCCAACAATAGTAGGTGTGGAATTCAAACACCTGAAATATCCAAGTTCCCAGGATCCAAACTTAGTATCCAAAAGAAGAGTCACAGATGTGAGGAGTATAGACAAAAGCCCGCTGAAGCTGAGAGAAGACCAAATGGAACCTAGCAAAGACATCAGAGTTTGAACTAAGCAGATCATGGCGTGTTCACCATGTAGACCAAGGCAACACTAGAGATGTTCATATTTATATCTGAGTTTGCTTATTATAACTACCTGGGAATCCAAAAAAGGATGAATGGCTTTCCTCAAAGCATGGACTATTATATGGCTACGTAAATTTTATTATTAAGTGATTCAACAATTAATTGATACTCATGTGGGGCTAAAATTCTAATGTGGAAATGAGACATACACTATGTACAAGAGGAGATGTAGTATGTAAAAGACAATGAGTTACACAGAAGAAAACCAGACATGGTTAAGCAGGAGTTACAAAGGTTATAGATGGATGTATGGGAGGGGAATGTATAAATTTAAAATGTAACTTAAAAGGGTCAAGTGTGTAAAGACTTGAAAGAAATGACTAAGAAATGACACATGAATATCTAGGGAAACATTTTTCTAGTGAGAGGAAGTTGTACAAAAGATGCAGAGGGAACATGCCTGCTATGTTTGAAGAAAAGTGAGGTTAGCTTTAGTAAGGCTGATTAAGAGATAGGAGCCCTGTGAGTGAACAGGTCAGTGAGTTAAAAGAGAATCAGATCATCTAGGGCTTTGTAGGTCACAGTAAGGTTTTGGCTTGAGAAAGATGAGAAGTCATTGGGAAATTTTGAGAACTGTGACATAATCCAACTTACACTGCTAAAGAGGATCACTCTGGCTATGTATTTAGAATATAGGGGGGCAAGGACAGATAATGAGAGTCAAGTTACACACTACTACAAAAATCCAGGCAAGTGATAACACTGAAATGCACCAGAAATGGGTGTGAAGAAATGGATTATATTTTAAATACAGACAAAAGAATTTCATGGCATATTGGATAAAAGGTGTGAAAGAAAATAAAGGAGTGCCAAAGAAGTTTTTGACATGTAAAACCAGAATGGAATGGTAATTAAGATGACATTCATAAAAGGTCCTTGAAATTCTTGGGATAGGAACATACCTCAATATAATAAAAACCATATACAACAAATCCACTGCCAATGTTATCCCAAATGGTGAAAAGCTGAAAGCCTTCGCCCTAAGATCAGGAACAAGGCAAGGATGTCCACTTTCACCATTGCTTTTCAATATAATACTGGAAGTCTTAGCCAGAGCAATAAGACAAGAGAAAGACATACAAGGAATCCAAACAGGGAAAGAAGAAATTAAATTATCACTTTTTGCAGATGATATGATAATATACATATAGAATCCTAAAAACTCCATAGAAAAACTACTCAAAATTATAGACCAGTTCAGTAAAGTAGCAGGATACAAAATCAACACACAAAAATCAGTAGCCTTCCTATACACAAACACTCAGTCAGAAGAAGAAGAAATCAAGAGAATCACCCCCTTCAAAACTGAAACCAAAAAAAATCAAATACCTGGGAATAAACCTAACAAAAGAGATAAAGGACTTATACAAAGAAAACTATAAGACACTATTAAGAGAAACAGAGGAGGACACAAGAAAATGGAAAGACATCCCCTTTTCATGGATTAGAAGAATTAACATTATCAAAATGGCCATACTACCAAAAGCAATTTACAGATTCAATGCTAACCCTATAAAAATCTCAATGACATTCTTCAAAGAAATAGACCAAATATTGATGAAATTCATATGGAACCACAAAAAACCTCAAATATCCAAAGCTCTCCTGACTAAAAAGAAAGAAAATGGAGGGATTACACTCCCAGATTTCAAACTATACTACAAAGCCATAAAAATTAAAACAGCATGGTACTGGAACAAAAACAGATGCACAGGCCAATGGAATCAAATAGAAAACCCAGAAACATATCCACATATCTATGGACAACTAATCTTTGACAAAGGAGCAAAGGATATGCAATAAAACAAGGTTAGCTTGTTCAATAAATGGTGCTGGGAAAACTGGACTGCTACATGCAAAAAAATGAAGCTAGACCTCTACCTCACACCATGCACAAAACCCAACTCAAAATGGATAAAAGACCTGGATGTAAGACCTGAAACCATAAAAGTTATAGAAGAAAATATAGGCAAAACTCTACACTACATACATCTCAGCAAAATCTTTAAAGACATATCCCAAAAAGTGAAGGAAGTGAAGGGAAAGATAAACAGATGGGACTACATCAAACTGAAAAGCTGAACAGCAAAAAAGACAATAACCAAAAAAAACAGACACCCTCTTAATTGGGAGAAAATCTTTGCACACAATACAACCGATAAAGGACTGATAACTAAAATCTACAAGGAGTTCACATAACTCAACAAAAACAAAGTCAACAATCCAGTCACAAAATGGGTAGAAAAGCTAAAAAGACACTTCTCCAAAGAAGAAAAGCAAATGGCCAACAGCTATATGAAAAAATGTTCAACATCACCTATAATCAGGGAAATGCAAATCAAAACCACAATGAGGTATCACATCATGCCAGTGAGAATAGCACACATTAAAAAAAACAGGCAACAATAAATGCTGGCGAGGATGTGGGGAAAAAGGAACTCTTTTACACTGCTGGTGGGAATGCAAACTGGTCCAACCGCTATGGAAAGCCGTATGGCGTTTCCTCAAACTGATAAAAGTGGAGCTTTGATACGACCCAGCACTTTTGGGAATATACCCAAAGGACACAAAAACACTAATCCAAAAGGAGACATGCACCTCTATGTTCATTGCAGCACTATTTACAATAGCAAAGGTATGGAAACAACCCAAATGCTCAAAAAAAGATGACTATATCAAGAAGATGTGGTACATATACACAACGGAATACTATTCAGCATTCAAAAAAGATAAACACATGCAATTCGCAGCAACATGGATGGAACTAGAAGGGATGCTCAGTGAAATAAGCCAAAAGGAAAAAGAAATATATCGAATGGTCTCACTCATAACAGGAATATAGGGGAACCAAATACAAGAGTAACAATCAGCGAGCTGGGGGGAGGATTGGGGCTCAGAACGGAGGAGAGGGGAGCACAGGGGACCGTGGTGACGGTTCATGGGTGAATTGGTGGTGGGAAACCTACGGGGAATATTCAGTAATGTGAAAGACATAAATAAAAATAAAAATTGAAAAAAAAAATAAATTAGAATTTATAAAAAAAAAAAGATGACATTCATTTCCACTACTAGGAGAAAATAGAACAAAAGAGTAACTAAAACCACTGAAAGAAAATTATTAAAATAAGAACAGAAATAAATGAAATAAAAAAAATAAAAGAGAAAATTATAGGAACCAACAACTGATTTGGGAGAAAGAGCAATTAAATTGATAATCCTTTAAACACAATGACCAGAAAAAAAAAGGGGAGAGAGCAATTACCAATACCAGGATTGAGAAACGAAAAGCACTGCAACACTACAATAATTGAAGTAACAAGGAAATTTTATAAACAGTTGTATGCCAATTAGCTCAATAATTTGAATAAAATGTACAAATTCCTTTGCAAGATACAACTACCAAAGCTCACGCAAAAAAAACAAAAACAAAAAAGTCCTAGCCAGAGCAATTAGACAAGAGAAAGACATTCAAGGGATCCAAATAGGAAAAGAAGAAATTAAACTGTCTCTATTTGCAGATGATATGATAATATATATACAAAACCCTAAAAAATCCATAGAAAAACTACTCAAAATAATAGACCAGTTCAGTACAGTAGCAGGATACAAAATCAATGCACAAAAATCAGT